>JAVIWB010000446.1:0-156504 GCA_031893035.1 Dermolepida albohirtum | reverse complement strand
CGACACAAATTGCCCACTGTCGTTCTTCGTATTTGATTTTTCTTAAAACTAATGTAATTGTTTCATATTCTTCCTTCATGGTAGTAGAATGACCAATAGGAATTGAGCCATATTTGTTACCGTTATGTAAAAGAACACGATTA
This sequence comes from Dermolepida albohirtum, assembly GCA_031893035.1. Taxonomy (NCBI): domain Eukaryota; kingdom Metazoa; phylum Arthropoda; class Insecta; order Coleoptera; family Scarabaeidae; genus Dermolepida; species Dermolepida albohirtum. Next base: position 156,361 of record JAVIWB010000446.1, on the reverse strand, counting down.
AGTACATATTTATCTCTTTATTTGTTGTCTTTATCAGAAAAAAATATCAATTAACCTGTAACCTGTATCTCAAAAACTAGAGCTGATAGAAAAAATCTGGTGGCATTTTTGGAATCAGCACATTAAAAACATCTAAAATCAGATGTTAGATTTCCGGCACCAAATTTTTTTTTTCATTTTGTTACCCTGGGTAATAGTTTATGTACATATATAATAAGTGTTTATCTACGACCTATTATTTACGTAATGAAGTCCATAATTTTGGTCAGTTAGTGATTGAGTTTGGAGCCTTTAACATAAATTTAAAATGATAATTCAGCACTTCAAAATGTCCGTGCCAAATAATATTATTCTTGTGTGTTTACTTTGAGAAGTCAAACTTGGAAGGATTTTAATAATTAGTAAATCTTGTCAAAAATTATTTTATTTATTCCAAGTATTTTCCCTCTGACGAAACATAATACGAGGGGTGTTTCCAATATTCTGGGAATTGGTACTATAACGAAATAACGCAGAACATATACGCAATGTTATTGATGCCAGACAAGTCTTGACATGTTTATGCTATCTAGTGCAACATTGTTCAGTTTGATTCAGGTATTCGACTTTTTTGTAACCATGGAGCACGCGGCAAAATCTCAAAGAGCGATAACTTTTTTTTTGTGGAAAGAAGATGTGAAAACGTCAGAAATTATTAATCGTCTGCAAAGAGTATTTGGTGAATCTGCAGAATCCAAAAGTACTGTTTATCAGTGGATCGATCGTTTTAAAGAAGGTAGAACATCACTAGAAGGCAATCCACGCAGTGGGCGGTCAAGTACGTCGATAAATGAAAGAAACATTACTGCCGTCGAAAACCTACTGAAAGACGACAGGTGAATGACTATTCGTCAAATTAGTGTACACCTAGGGATAGGCACACAACAAGTTCATGACATCTTGCATGATTGTTTGGGCGTTAGCAGGGTTTCGGCGCGCTGGGTGCCAAGCCTGTTGGGACCAGAAAAGAAACTCAATTGGTCCGATACTTGTCGTCAACATCAAGAGCTGTTAGCCCGTTACGATGATAAATTTTGGCAACGAATAACCACTGACGAAACGTGGATTCCTTATTTCAATCCTGAGACGAAAAGTCAATTCAAAAAATGGCGCAAACCTGAAGAAGGGCCTCCACTTAAGGCGCGTGCAGTTCCGTCTGTTGGAAAGGTAATGCTTACTGTATTCTGGGATTGCGAAGGGATTATTTTCATGGATTATCTGCCCAGAGGTACTACAATTAATGCAGAATATTATTCAAATTTATTATCCGGACCACTGCAACAGGCACTAGTCAAAAACGGCCTGGAAAGTTGCATAAGCGTCCGTTATTCCCAGAACTTTGGAAACATCCCTCATACTTTGCACTTTCACGACGTGCATGAAATGGCCTTTTTATGCCGCTGATTGCAATGGTGTTGAAATTGCAGATGAATCGCAGATTGAAACGTATTTGAATTTGACATATTTGGCTTTATGTGCAATATTACTAATACGAGGAAAGATCAGAAACTAAACTACACTCATGTCCTGTTCTTAAACTAAAAGGAGTAAAATAATTCCTTGTAGTGGCAACACTTCCTATATTTTTGTCTTCCCATTCATCAAATAACAATACTTTATATTATTCGGTGAATATGCAGCCACGGTATCAATATGTCGCATCGAATTCTGTTTTTTGTGAGCCAGATGTAATTGTGAAATTTATCGCTAAACGATGCCAAATATTTGAAAAAGGGACAACCACGACCACAAAAATCAACGTTTGGAGCCTTCCCTTTCCTTTCTCCAACGTTATTTCAGAGATAGTCTACAGTTTTTGGAGAAAATCATTACGGTAGATAAACGCTGGGTATTATATTAATTCTCGATACTAAACGCTCATCGAGTAAATGCAGGTATAGAAATTCACCACAGCCGAAGAAAGTGAAAACAATTCCACAAATTCGAATGTTTATAGTGACAGTTTTCTTTAAATACCAAGGGACTTGTTTGCACTGAATTTATGTTCCGCGAAATGACAATCAATGCCGCAAATTGTAGTACTTAGAAAAATTACGTAAAACCATCAAAGACCGAAGACCCGAAAGATCGAGTATCTTTATTCTTCCAATAGTACTCCTTATTTAGCTCGTGTCACTCAGAAATTTATGCAAAAATTTAAAAGGGAGCTGAGGGCCCTTCCGCTTGACGGCCCTAGTCTGGCATCCTGCGACTATAACGTTTTTGGTCCTCTCAAGCAAGACCTAGAGGGTTAGTATTTCATTAATGGTGAAGAAGTGAGAAAAGAGGTTTTTAAATGGTTAAGGTGGTAAGTTAGAAAAATTGGTACACAGTACAAAGTGTTTTTTTGGAAAATAATTTCTTCAATAAAAATTAATGAATGAGAATTAATGTAAATGTATCTTGGTTCCTGATACTTCCTTTTGTAATTTGCTTTACGAAATTTACTAAATGTTATTGTTGATCAAACTCAAGTAAATGTAATGTATACTAATTTTTCGTTTGATAGTCTTAAGCATGTAATACTACACACAGAGTTATCTAATTTAGACTGCGTGATTTCTTACTCCACATCCGTACGTAGACTAGCGAGCAACCTTTCTTTCGATGACTATGACTGTATCTTCTAAATTATTTTATCTGAATCTAATAAGTCTACTGCAACTTATGATATTTTACATTTAATCAAGAGTTCAGCGAGATAACCCGCTACGTTCTATATTTATTCGAATTTTTACAACTGACTTACCAACCACGCCGGACACATCCATTTCCACTGTCACAGATAACAGATAACATTACAGTGGTGGCAACCAATATGGTGCCAAGATGTGCATTTAATAAATTTCACATTCACTTTAAATTAGTAATTATGTTTGAGTGTAACACATAATGGACATGAATCCATCCAGACTAACTGTGAAAAATATTTTGGAATGCATCTTGACCGGTGACTAAACTAAAAACATTATTTTCATGAAGAGAAAGCAGCTTGGTTTGAAATCCTCCAAACTTTACTGGTTGATTGGTAGAAAATCAAGCTAAGCGTTCGCAAAGTAAATCACAAATCAATGTGGAGTTACGACATGTGGAGTACCGCGTATTCAATATAGAAATTCATGAAAAATTCTAGTCAAAAACGCTAATATTCATCATTAATGGCCCATGTTTTATGACAAATCAAGGATCATAACTTAAAACCAGTGCTTTAAGAAACCAAGTGTACGAATGCGAAATATCTGTTGCGACTTGGAGTGCATACCAAGTTTATTGTTGTCAGCCTCTTGGATAGCAACCAGAATACGCACCGAGAAAAACATTGCGATCCTTTAGAAAATTAGAAATAAGCAATATAAGAAACCATAAGTTTATTTCCATGTTAGACTTTTCAGAGAGCTAACATTTGATGATCTAGCAACAGTTGCTTAGTGCCTAACATACTACAACATTCACCTATTACTTATGGGTAGATTGCGAAAAGATAGAGGATTTAAAAAAGTTCATATAACATTTTATAGAATAATGTCCTAAAAAATTTCAGTAAATATTATTATCTTATTCTTCGTCCTGCTTTTCACATTACCGTTAATTTTTTAGAACGATATAGTATAAATTTTAGAGCTCATAAAACATTAAAACCAAAATATTTTTATTCCAAATAAATATTGTGTTCTATAAAACTTTTTTCACCTTGTGTCACACTTGTATGTGTAAAAACAATTTTATTTTATGTTACCCTGTATATAAAGGGAGAATCATATTCCTCACCCTGAAAATATGGCGAATATCGAGACAAAAGTGGAGAATAGAAAAGATTAAAAAGATGAGTAACTTCACTTGTAGGAGCTCGTGACGGCCACCCTAGAAAGCACGTGTCAACAGCAGACATTTATTATTACAGAGGGATTTGTTATTTTCTGAAACAATCACCTCGTGTTTACTTATCTGTATTAGTCTCTTTTTTCCTCCTGCTTGTTTTTCTTTCTTTAATGTAAGTATTGGCAGACAAATAAATCTTTGAAAATGGAAAAAAGCTATACAAAAAAATCAGGTCACAATGAATTGTTTCTCTTTATTATTCAAAAAGTATTTTGTTTTTCCAAATTATTTATTACTAGAAATAGAAAAGTTGGGGTTTCTCCATGTTTTTTCTTCCAATATTTTTTAAGCGTTTTTACGTGAAATAATTACTTCAATTTTGCGTAATTCATTTGTTTATTTTTTTCAGATTACTTTATAGTCCTGGTCTCGTGTTATTTTTGCTTGAATGGATTAGTTTTTTAAATCTGTCCTTGAATTTCTGTCGCGCCTTGTCGATATAATTTGCGTTACATATTTTTACATTTCGAATTCAATCATGAGCACTTTGTCAGGCAAATTCGGAAATAATCCTGTTAAAACTTCAAATACGTTAATACCCTTCATTCAAATGACATATTAGATCCAAATGTATGTATACAAAAAAATTTTAGGGCGGGCCAAAATGATAATTCTAGTATCTAAATTATAATTATCTAATTTAAACTGTAATAATTTCCACAAAAAAAAATTGATCTCTGAAGTTTATAGAAATTTGTATTTTAAGTCCTGTTCGTTTCTAAGGGGTGTGATCGAACGGAAACACAAAGAATCAGCATTTATCCTGTGGAGTTCGAAGAAGTCAGTTGAAAAATTAATAAAAATTTCTAATTGCTTCGTCCATTTAGTTTCAATTACTTGCAACTTTTCAAATATTCTTGTATGTAAAATCCACCTTAACGAATCTGGTTTGTTTCCTTCACAGTATATTTCAGAGGATTATAGATAACAGGAGATAAAACTGATGTTTTATATCTTTACATATTACTTCGAAAACTAAAAAGCTATGATATGGTGAAGCCTCTTCTAGATTTAATCGTATCATGTAAGGGGGAAACACGATTTTGCGAACTTAGCGCAGGTTATGGAGTTTTACAATAATAACCTCAGATCTGTATGTGGGGGCACTATCGTAGTAAAAGAACATTTTCTATTTGGCTGGATGTGGACGCTTAGCCATTCTTCAATTGGTCAAGTAGTGAAGTGGGGTACTCGCAGATGATGGCCCTTCATTGTTCTAAGCAGTCAATGAAGATCTCACCTCGAGAATACCAGAAAACTTTAACCATGAAATTTTCTGTCAATGGAATCACTTTTGTTTGCTTTGACGCACTCCCCCTCACTGTTCGGACTTTAATTTTGTCTTTGATGCGTAATAATGAATCCTTGTTTCATCTACTACTATAAAACGTCGATTTATATCGAGATAAAATGTCAGCAAAATCACGTGCCTTCAATTACTTAATATTGCATCGTAGATTTTTGTGAAGATTCCGTCAATAGTGGTAGTTTTGTGGCATCCCAAAATGCTCATCATCTACAATATTTCAATTCAGCAACCCACTTTCACTAGCGAAGACGAATAAGCCTAATCCTTCAATATGAAATATAATTGTTCTCATATCCCAGTCAAAGTAAAATTTTTTGAAACAAAGTATTTTACAGCAGTTAGATCGTCAATTTTATCCATTTTTATAAAATATCAAGACTCATTTGACTACCTTGATCTCCATAAAGAAGCAACTAAGTGCATAATGCAAAGGATCATACTTGGGTCTTTCTATCACCCTTGCGCCATGTCTTTGTTAGACAGAGAACGTTCTGAGCCCCCTCATATTTTATGAATAGAGAACAGTAGGTTCGATACTGTTTATCCAGGGTCACCAGAGATTGTGAAACAAGCGAATATGTATAGGACTATTTTTTCTGATTCGCATTGATAACATTACAGACTACTAAACGCTAATCACCTATGTAGGGGACTATTAATTATTCCAGGAAAAGCAGTTCTGGCAAATGTCTAAATAATCGAACCATTTAATAAATGAGTTGCCCATTGCATGATTTCAACCTAGTAACGAACAACTTTCACCTTCCAACTTTGACCAAAGACAGAATGAATAGAAAATAGATTACATACGTCCATAAATAAGAAACGAATGCTTTGAAAATTCTTCTTCCAAAAGTAAAAATGAGAGAGAATATTTTGCGAAAATGTGATAAAATTTTGGGACTAAAATATTGTGTTTTACAATATTAGACTCTAGAAAACATACTTTTTATTCCATGATATCGTAAATACACTAACTTAATAATAAAGGGTGTTTCAAATTGCGCGGTTGTTTTTAAGAATAAAGAAAATATAGATGGCGCGTGAAAGTGTCGCTGAAGATTCTGAAGTGTCCATTAGACGACATTCACGACAACTTGGACTTAGTGGATCAACGACATAGCGTATTTTTTGCTCTGAAGGCATATAAGATTCAAATAACATAGAAACTGAAGCCATTAGATCATTTAAAACGTCGTTCATTTGTGAATTTCATCAATGAACAACCAGCTGATTTTTCTCAAAAAATAATGTTTTCCAATGAGGCACATTTTGAACTTGGTGGCTATGTTAATAAACAAAATTGCCGTATCCGGGGTGAGAAAAATCCACGAATTATTCATGAGAAATCTATACATCCTAAACGAGTTACTGTTTGGTGTGCATTATGATTAGGTGGTTTAATTGGACTTTACTTCTTTGAAAATGCTGCTGGTGAAGCTATAACTGTCAATGGTGATCGATATCGTCGGATGATAACCGAATTTTTGTGGCCTGAATTAGTGAATATTGATCTAGAGGATATGTGGTTTCAACAGGATGACGCTACAGCTCACTTGACACATGAATCAATTGAGTTATTGAGAGAAAAGTTTGCTGGACGTATAATCTCAAGAAACGGTGATGTTAATTGGCCACTAAAATCATGTGATTTGACACCGTTAGACTATTTTCTTTGAGGTTATGTGAAAAGTCAGGTTTATAAAGACAATCCACAATCAATTCCTCCTTTGAAAGATGAAATTATTCGCGTCATTAGTGAGATAGCCTCAATTATGTCAAAATGTCATTGAAAATTTTAACAAAAGAGTGAATGTCTGTGGAGCTGCAAGAGGAATGTCATAACTGATACTTCAACTACCGATAAAAGGTTTTTGAAAGTGAATGCAAATTGTGTGTTTTATTTATTATTTAAAAAAAACGCGAAATTTGAAACACTTCTAAATTTGAATTTGAAAATAATATTTGATTTCGCACCACATACATACATACCATACATTCGTTTTATCCGTTACTAAGAGTACATGTAAAAAAAGTTAAAAAAGTTAAGTGGTCGGGTTTATTAGGTGGTGGAAAACGGAGAAGAAGCAGGAGAATACGGGATGTTTGAGTTAGATCTATCGCACAAGACCAAAATTTGCTAAGTATAAAGTTAAGGAAATAGAAAGGAGGGTCCTTTTGAAGAAAAAGATAATATCTTCAAAAGCACTACTTATCTAACAGTAAGAGTATTAGCAAGAATGTACTACTTTTATTTTGTACACCCACTAGTATAATTCTAGATAATTATAATTTTTTAATATAGAAAATTATGTCCTTCCAACGAAATTAAATTTTGTAGTTCCTCTAATATATATTCCACCATTATATCACATTTTTATTAACTTTCATCGTGTACTATTTCTTCGTCTGATTAAATTACTTTTTTGACCAAGTATCCTGTCACACGAGTGTGGTTTATATCCTAATTACTGAAAACATAAATTTAAATACTCTAAATGAGAATTTCTTCCCAAATAAATTGGGCTTACGTACCGCAATTGTTGTGTTACTAATAAATATATTATACCGACCTGCTTTTACAACAGAATTCTATTTCGTTGGTGTTTCACTTTACTTATACATCCCTGGAGGATATGTGTTTATAGTTGAAGTTCCTTGCTGGTTTCTGTAACAGAAACATTTTTATAGCAACTAAAATTTATGTCATGGTAGACCATTGTACTTAATGTGTTTTGATACCTTTCTTTTACTGTTATAAATTTGATTTGATCTATTTTTTAAAATATACTTACGCGTTACAATTTTTCTTACATTCTTTTTCTAACATATGCAGCTGTAAATAATTTTATTCCGATTCGAATGTTCTGTCGACTATATTATAATTATTAACATATCATTTTAAAATGTTACTTTTATTTTCAAAAACAGAACATACCGAAAATCTCGCAGAGTGCTTTATATTTATACGAAGAATGTTCAATAGAAACTAGGATCAGATTACCCTATTAAAGCTTGATATAATATCGCCTCTAAAGTTATAACAACGCCCAAGTCTGTTCGACATCACATCCTTTAAAGTCTTTTTTGTTTAAAGGCATAAATAGAAATCACATGGGGTTATGTCAGAATCATATGATGGGTTCAGTATACACCTAACATTTTTACGGAAGTGTTATCATGGTGAAGTTCCCGCTTTCCAATCAGCTCAGATCGATTTCTGGTACTGTAATCCTTCGACGCAAAACCACTGTATAGCGGAATTTCTATTTTTGCATGCAACTGTGACATGTGCATTATCGACAAAAACTCAATGCAAACAAATAAAATAGCTACAGGAAAGGAACAATGAATATTACGATAGTTACGCCTATCCAAGTCTCATTAGGCAGTCTTAGCTCTCGTCAGCATACTTATATCAACTCCCTATTCGGCCTCATAAAGAGAATAATAGAACTGGTAATGAAAGAAACTAGTGCTTCATTGGTCCATATGGTCTGCTGAATATTCCAAACATAATATTCAAAAAGCCATAGACCAACATCTCAACTCTAGAGTTCCACAACTTTATTCTACACTTACTTCATCCCCTTTTTCTAAAGCCTACCTACTCTATACACAAGGCATAACCGATCGCATCAGTAGAATAAACCGTAAAAACAACATTAAAACATCTTTAAACGGCAATATACATATATACTTATATACATTGGCGAAACAAAGCCGTTTATCGGCGTACGTGTTTCAAAGCATGAGCGTTGTACTAAGTTGCTGTGCGTAGCTGGCTCTGCGCTTGCTGAGTATAGGCTTGAAACCGGGCACCCTATCCAATTCAAATCTAGCCAAATCCTATCCAAAGCTAAGCAAAAAAAGGGGAAAATCTGAATCGATAGAAACCTTAAAACATTCCAATAACCGAAACCGTGATGACGATTAGTCCCTACGCAATACCTGGCAATTCAATAACGGGATAATAGAGTGTTACGGTTAAAGTGAAACCGTAACACTCCATTGACTTGTCACAAACAACAGTTCTATATAAACCTACCCGCAACAGATTTATACCAGTTTCAATACAACAACAGCAGTAGTAGCAGTTAAGCTATGAATATATCCCATATAAGTGAAGACGAAACGTCGGCAGCAGAAGTACCTCTACTACATTCGTTACTATATATCTTCCTTAACAGCCAGAAGATTTTTCTTTACAAACACTTCTGAATTCAAGAAAACATTCAACAATACGTTGTTGATATACTTGTATTAAGCAATACAATTGCCTTCAATTTTGACTTGCTAATTCGTGCTTTTGTCTGTCTTGGCGATCTAGCGGCTTTCCAGTGGCCTTGGCAATAAAAGTTTCATCACATGTGATGGCTTTTGTGAGCAAGTCTATTTCTTATATGAGTCGTTCCATGATGCTAAAGCAAATTGTCCGATCGTCTTCTTGAGTGAGGTTTTTCGGCACCATTTTTGCACAAACTTTTGTCATGTTATCATGAAAAATGGGTCTTATTGTTTCTTTGTTAATGTTTATCATATCAGCAATCATCTGAATGTCGGGCGTCGATTTTTCACAGGTCAACCAGGACGTTCATCATCTTCTACCTCTTCCTAACCTTCAGAAAACCTTTTGTGCCATTTAAAAACTTGCGCAGGTGACATAAGATTATCACCAAACACCTCCTTTAACATTTGTAAACATTCTGTGGGTGATTTTTTTAATTTGACATAGAATTTCGAGATAAATCCCTGCTCGATTTTTATGTCAACTATTATGATGGCACTACTAAGTAACAGTGTCCTCCAATTATAGCTCGAAAGTATACTAAGGCAGTCAGAGAGGCGAAACTACGGGCTGTTGCTTAGAAAGTATCAAGATCTATGACATTCCAATTACAGCCTCGCCCGATGCGGCGCGATGAAAGGAGCGTAAATTAACTGCTATACCTCGTAAATACCTATTATGTGGACATTGACATATTTAATATTAAGTTGAGTGCTTTAGTTTGTATTATAAGTTTAGAAAATAAATTTTCTTTTTTGGATCATTTGCTTTTCATTGGTATTAGCATTAAGATAATCCTGTAATTGGCTTATGCTACTGGATAATAAATTATTATTATTATCTTCATAATCGTCAAAAGCAAAACCTTTGAACAGAGAAAATAAATTCTGGCAATTGATTTGAAAATGCTTTACAAACAGTAACAGTAGGAAGTAGAAGGTATGTTCGAATCTGCAGAAAATTTAATTCTGATCCATTTATATTAATTATTATGCTAACAAAAAGTGAATGATCAGCAATATCTGGATAAAATGCATAGATATCATAATAGGAGGCACATTATCAACTTTTAGTACGTATCAGTATCAGCCACAAACAGCATGCCTCAACTACAACAGTTTTCCTATTTTTTTAACTCTTTGAACCCAAAATTTTTTAATAAGCATATTAGTAAATTAACTGGTTTGCACGATATAGAAAAACGGGCATTTTATAGGTTTACGTTTATAGTTATTTCCGAAAAGGAATTACTGACTGATAAAGTTCCCTTTTTATGTATGCATATACACAAACCGTTTTATCGCATTAGAGATCAGACATGCACGAAAAGAAAGAAGAATTCATATTAAGAATAGTTCAGATTTAATAATAGTGATTAAGATGGCGACACTGACACGTGACCAGTTTCATTTGACTGGGGTTCAGAATTCGGGGTGTTTGTTATTCGACACCCAGAAACGTGCTGGATGTTTTCATTTCATTTGTATTTCACCACAAAAGATCGTATTTATTATAGCGATCAGACGGAACTGATACAAGAGCGACTCGTAATATGTAGTACGTTGTAATCTTTTTCTATTCGGTAGGAACAATTGATTGCAGACAGCGAGCCAAGAGCAGCGTCCTAATCCTCTACAAATCTGATTGCAATCAAGATGAACGAAAAGAAAATAACTGTTGATTAGTTCGGAATTTTTACGCTATTCGCCAAGCCAAAAATGGTAAGATTAAATGTAATAAAGTTTAGAGAGTTATTGGGCTCCGTTAAGTTCACCTAAATCGTCTTGTACGTTTTCCAATTTTCGTAAAATTAAAAACAATTGCATTTAATCTTTACGGTTGTCATAAACTTTTTGCGCGAATTCGTAGAAAACTCTTCGTTTGCACATAAAATTTAAATTATTGCTTCTAGTATAATCAATTAATTGGCATTACAACTAAATGAATGATTAACCAAAAAATACAAAGAAACCATTACCACATCAATGTTTGTGCTCTGTATACGAATTCGACAACTAAGTTGTCTTCATCAGCAGACTATTAAGTATAGTGTCGCATCTGGACCGCGATAAAACTCTCACTGAAAAAATTCCGCGCACTCATGTCGCCAAAACCAAACGCTTACAGTGGATGCAAGTGTGACACTATGATAAATAGTCTGCTGATGACGACAACTTAGTTGTTGAAATCGTATATAGAGTACGAACATTGATGTGATTAGGGTTTTCTTTGCCTTTTTTGATTAATTCAATTAACCACAGTCTCCAATAAAATTTACCTAAATGAGTAATGTTTTCTTGTCTAAATAAAAGGTTTTCCAATAAGAGTGATATGATTTCTTAAAAAAAAAAACACTTATTGTTAAGAAAATTCAAAAGTTTTATATTTAATGTGAAGTACAATCGATACAAATAAGTTCTAACTAAAACGTCATTCAAATGGCCTCCACGACTTCTTCTGCAGGAACGAACTCGATGAACCCAATTTTCGAGCACTTTTTCCACTAAATCTAGTCGTATGTCATGAATGGCACGTTCAGTATTGACTTGTGAAGCTTGAAGAGAGTCTGGTTTATTTCAATAGACCAATGACTTCAAATAACCCCACAAGAAATAGCCTATGGTGTTAAATCACAACTTCTTGGTGGCTATTCGATATCACAATTTCTTGAAATAATCGAATCTCCAAACTTTTCTCGCAATAATTCTATTGTTGCGTTTGCTGTGTGGCACGTAGCCCCGTCTTGTTGGAACCAAATGTTGTCAAGAGCAACTTCTTCCAATGTCGGCCACAAAAAGTTGGTTATCATCAATCTATACCGCTCTCCATTGACAGTAACGGTGTTACCAGCTTCATTTTGAAAGAAGTACGGACCGATAATTCCACCATACCAAAAACCACACTAAACTGTCAATTTAGGTGAATGTAATGGTTTTTCATAAATAATTTATGGATTTTCTTCGCACCAGAATCGACAGTATTGTTTATTTACCACACCATCCAGATGAAAGTGAGCCTCATCAGAGAAGATGATTTTCTTAAAAAAATCGTTATCGTTTTCAAGTTGTTCCAAGGCAAAATCAGCAAATTCACGACGTTTACGATGGTCCAATGGCTTCAGTTCTTGAGTGAGAACAATTTTATAGGGATGCAAACCTAAATCCTTTATCAAAATCCGCCAGGTTGTAGTTTGAGACAGTCGCAATTGTTGAGAACGTCTGGGAATCGACAAATTACGGTCTTCAGTAACACTTGCCTGAACGGCAGCAATATTTGCATTACTGCGAGCTGTTCTTTGTCTTATTGGCATTTGACAATTATGTAAAGAAAATATAACCTCAAAATTTTTAACAATTTAACGAATAGCGAGCACACTTGGACGATTATTACCACCATAAAGTGGCAAAAGCGCACGAAAAGTTGCAATTGGAGGACGATTATTTTGATAATAAAACTGAATAATTTGTAAACGTTGTTCTTGCGTATATCTCTCGATGATGAAATTGTAAACACTACTGAATACAATGAAAAACAAATGACAGATCATGATATATTACAAGTGGCCGAAATGTCACTTCAAAATCATATCATCCCTATTGGAAAAGCTTATATTAAAAACCAGATTTTTATCATTAAAACATTTTATACTAAAACCTTGCACAGCAAGTGATGCTAGATCACCTTCGCGTTGCCAAAGTAAAATGCTAATATGTCGAACTTTCTAATAATTACGTAGTTATTCATATGTAAAACTAGAAAATTACTTATTTATTATTTTAATACCTATCAGTATAGGGTTACCTAGGAGTAGAGTTTGGATATGATTTTCTTAAATATGTTTATCTTGTTCGATCAAGGCGTTTATGGCTAACATCTCTTTTAATAATCCATGCTGCTGTTAGTACTTCTTTGAAGTTCATCCATATTTTAATCGACCATCTCCTTTTTAAATACAGAAGTTTACGTAATGAAATTAATATTCTATCTCAATAAACCAAAGCAATGCTTACATAATGAAAAGCAAACACAACAGTTGTCTTTCGAAAACTTTCGAAGAAGCTGGCAGAATGCTTAGGGAAGAGTCAAAAAAGACCCATGGCTAAATAACAAAAAAGACTATTCAATGTAAAACGGCCATGAATGTCTATACTCAACGATTTTTCAGTCTTTACTCACTGACCAGTAAAACATTAGTGCCAAGTCCTGAAGAAAAACAACTCATTTGAAAATCTCTGGAATAGAAAGCGCCCACTTCCTGACAAATCTAAAAGAATAAAGAGGAATTATTAAATTCCGACGAATTATATGTAATATCAAGTTGTACGTTAATATATGAGCTGCTTCCAACACCAATAAAAAAATTATAAATTCGTTATATACAGAGAGAGAGACAGACAGAGAGAGAGAGGATAGTTTCTTCGCTGACGTTTCAATGAAATCCCATTCAGCTTCTTAAGCTTTTTCGGCTGTTACAGTAGTAATGTCCGCAAGTGCGCTGATCGCCTTTTTATAGCTCTTCTCCTCGGACGTGATTGGTCGACGCGTTGAGTCAATTTGTGTTCGGTTTCTTGTAATCCGGCCGCAAGGTGTTCTATGTTGTCCATCGTTGTAATTATTAATCCATATGATACCGTTGGGATGTCTTCCTTTACCATTTTATTATTCGACAGACTCGCAACGCCTCCCGATGATCTAGAGAAAACTGCTCGCAAAACAACACGAGCAACCGACAAGACAATCTGAATTATTTTACCTACAAATTGACAATCCAAAAAATAAACCTAAACAAAAATTATGAAAAAACAGCCAAGCAGATTTCAATATAAATATTAAGTATATATGTAATGAGGTATTTATTGCAACTGTTAATCAAATTTCAAAAGGCTAAAGTAAAGTTAAAATGTATATCAATAACAACGATTTTTTTTACAAATAAAGGACGTTACAAAGATAAGAGATTCAATCAAAGTATTAGTTTTGGAAAATGAAAAGTAAAAAGTAGAAGAAGGACGAGTAAAAAATTGCGGTACTTAAAATTAAACAAGCATAAAAATTCAGGACAATCAACCTCATCCTAAAAAAGTTTATAACGAAACTCGAGTTTAATAGAGATGCGCTTAAAGGAGATAGAAAGTGTTCCAAAACGAAGAAAGAATAATAAGTGATCATAATCTCTGGGTAGATAAGCACAATTTAATTTGAACCATAAAATTTAACATATCTTCGCAGTATTAGCTCCACTTAACGTTTTTCTGTTACATAGAAAGGGTACCATATCGAGTTTCCATATTCTAATTTCGACCAAACTAACATGATATGTGGAGTGTTTAATACATATTGGCAAAATTTCTGTAACTGCTGATGAAAAATCACAAACTTGGTCTAACTTGCTCAGATACATTGAAAATATTGTTGTTAAAAGTGTCTTGTGTCTAGTTTTTGACAATTTCATCAGATTAACCTGTTCAAGCAAGATATATATTATATAAATGTTACAATAAATAGAATG
This sequence comes from Dermolepida albohirtum, assembly GCA_031893035.1. Classification (NCBI taxonomy): domain Eukaryota; kingdom Metazoa; phylum Arthropoda; class Insecta; order Coleoptera; family Scarabaeidae; genus Dermolepida; species Dermolepida albohirtum. The sequence goes on along the minus strand of JAVIWB010000446.1, from coordinate 141,337 downwards.
CAATCTTCTAATAAATGTAATTACTTTACATTTAGTTGGATTCATAAGCAGATTGTTTTTGGTACACCAAATCTGTATATTTGGCACACCTGCCTGCGTTCGATAACAATCATTTATATCAGCGTTATAGTTGTATATGTATCTTTAGATCTTCAGCAAATAGTAAAAAAAAGTAAGTTTAAGTTCGAACCCTATGGAACTCCATATGTTTAGCATCTCTGCCTGTATTCGACAACAATCATTTATATCAATGATATGGTTATATATATATATATATATATATAGTATATATCTTCAGCAAACGACCGTTTATTGGAACTCTAGAAGAAGCAATGTACGATGTAGAAAGATAACCGTTCCAAAAGACTTACTGAGGTCTATAGTCAATTGATGGTTCACTGAAACCAAAACTTTTTATCTTGGCAGGCAGAATAACATGATCCAATCTGTTAAATGTCTTGGCAAACCCTATGCATATGGCATCAACTTCAAATCTATTTGTAAACGTAAATATTATAAAAATGTTTGTAACGTTTTAAAATCATTAGTATTTGCAATCAAAATAATTCTTAAAAAATTTAATTAATTTCTATGATTTTAATTAACGATGGCAAAGCGGAAAAAAATAAAAGAAAAACTTAATTATATATTTATATATAATTATTAACATCGAACCAATAAAAGAATCTAATGGATCACATTTCAATATGCAGTGCTTATTATAAACGTAATAGCAATGATCCTTTTGGAAAGTGAATTCTTGTTGGGAATAAAAAGTGGATCCTTTACCATAACATCAAACACTAAAGATCGTGGAGAGAAAAAGGATCCACTATTGACATTTCCAAAGACTGATGCACGTCTAAGGAAGATCATACTTTGCCCTTGCTGCGGATTGGAAAATAATTGTACATTATGAGTTTTTTGGATATAACGAAATCATTAATTCAGATAAGTACTGTGGGCAACTTAATCAATTAAAAGTGGTAATTGAAGAGAGGATGGCTGGAAGTTCACAATAGTAAAAGCAAGGTAGTCATAACAATGAGCAGTCTCATACTGCTTGCAGATACTGTAAAACCGGCTTCAACCTGGTTGGAATGTTTTATTTCATCCACTATATTCCTTAGACATTACACCATGTGATTACCATTTATTCCGCTCTTTACAAAATTCTCTAATGGGAAACATTTTAGTAATTTAAAGATGTATGGAAGAATTTTTTGGGGCTTACATTTTTGTTTAATTGTTTTAATAGATTTGATCTATTAATAAAATTTTCTATAACAAATTTTCAAGCAACCCTATAAAGTTGCGCGAATGTTTCTAGGCTGTTTGAACTTTATTTTTTAACAATCCTTTACTGGTAGCTTTAATACAGGTATACATATGCCTTTTGAGATCATTATTCTGGGATTTAAGATTCTAGATGTTTACATAAATACCCTCAATAGCCAATATTTAGAACTTGTGAAGTTCAAAGACAAAGCTTGCAAAAGGAATCAAAAATAAATATTAGTAAAATGTTTGCTGCTATTTTGTGATATGATGACACTTATATTTTGGCAATAATATCGCATTTTTAATCTTATATCAAAACCAATGTTTATTTATTTTTTTATGTTATTATATTATTCATTGAATCGTCTTAAATCAAATGAGTAATACATTATTTCTTCATTCTATTTACTTTTTATTTTATCTAGGATCCTGTATATCAAATATGTATGTTCTGCACAACTTTCCACTAGCAAAAATAATAATACTGCTGTGTGAACGGCAATTGAATTGCAGCGTAACACGAAAAGTAATAGATGTCAGTGTGACACGCCCCATTGTATTAGAAAACCCTCGAATTGACAGTTCATTCCACTTATAATTACCATTAATTTTACGCCTTACGCAATGCTGACATACGTGTGCGGTTGCTTTTGACAGGTCAACCGTGTATTTACTGTACCCGAAAAAGCGAACCGTTCCGTTTTGTTATCGTTCCAGCTTCTGCATCTTTTTCATGTATGGGGAACAATGTTGCTGTAATTTACATACTTCGATATGAAATGGGTAATGAATTCTTGCGGTTTATTTTATTTTGCGTATTTGTTTCTTAAACCAACCAATTTGAGTGATATATACGCTACCGTTCGCGGAAGTTTGGCCAATGGAGAAAGTTTTACAATACCTTAATTTAGTAAATTTATATTGCATTCGACAATAATAATAGATAAGTGTGTGTTTGGATCTTAATTATTAATAAATAAAAGAAATTATTAATATAGTGATTCCTTTTGTATGTTTCCTTTTTGAATAATCTAACTGTTGAGGAATAGTTACTTACACATCTTATTTCTTACCTACTTTGATAAGTTTCTAGTTTTACTGGTTGCCACAGATTATCCAATTCTTATCCTTCGTGAATCTTTCCTTGATTCTTGATTCAATCAATCTCTAGTTTGGTAGATCTAGCTCTTCCCGCACTCGCACTTAACTTGTATATTGCTTCTTCTTTTGTTGCTAGTAAATTGCCGTTGGCTCCAGAAAAGTTATGTTGAATAGCGGTTGCATTACTAAAACATACTTTTATATTTTTCTAGGTCAATTTGCTTTGTACCCTCTCAGTTACTCCAGATATGTAAGGCAGACGAGCGAATCCTCTTAGCTGATTCCATGAGCCTTAGTGACGTTTCTATTTTGGGCTTCCTTAATTTCTGTATTGCTATGCCCGTTCTTCCACTGCTTCCTTGACGTGTAACTTTTCTCTCCAAACATTCAGCGTCGCTGATCGTTCCTGCTCTATGTATTAACGTTTTAATAAGAGCTTTTTCTGCTTAAGATGGTGATGGGACGTAATATACAGATGTCTATCAGTATGGGTTTTCTTTCTGTACACTCTATGTTGTAGTTATCCCGATTGTGTGCGATATCGTTACATCTCTCTCTCCCTTCTTCTATTTCCATCGTAAACTTTATAGAAGCGTGTTGGCTGTTGATGTGATCAGGAAATTCATCAAGTTTTTCTTTTCCATATGGCCAAACGATGTGACAGTGGGCTCCCTATTTCCGTGCCGTTCTTCTGTTTGTAGTACCTGCCATACTGTAGTTGATAGGCTTCACACAGATCCACAGACCCACGAGGCTTCAAGAAATCCGAAATATCATTAGGTAATCCTAGATCTCTGATAACTGTGCCGCTCGTTTGTTTGTTGGTAAAAAACTAAGTCATATTAATGAAAATATCACATCTCCCTCTCTCGACCAATACATAACTGTATTGACCGACAAAGCAAGAACGCTTCTATCTTACAGATCGGAGACTATGTTTCCAGTGTATAATAGACAGAAACTTACATCTCGGCTTTATGCCAATTAAAGAATGTTAAATGCTTTGTCGGTCAATACATTTATGTATTGGTCGAGAGAGGGAGATGTGATATTTTCATTATTTTCTGTATCGAAAGATATGATAATACACTCTGAAGGAATTATTCATTAATAACACAAATCAACCTGACGATTCGTGTATTCGATGAAACATATGTAGTTGATAGGGTGTTATTAATAATAGAATGATTCCTTTTAACATTCAAGTCATATTAATGTTCGTTAATATATCCTCTGGATCCATTATCAAGTTCGTCAGAAGTTCGATGAAGTGTCATGATGGGACGTGGTACTTATTCCTATTTTGTGTGTAGTCTATATAACCTTGGTGGTCGATTGGCATCAGTCTATTCTTCTTCTGGTATCATCACTTTCTTCCATGGGTTTTTCACTTTACAATATATATATATATATATATATATATATATATATATATATATATATATATATATATGTATATAGTATAAAATTAGTACTATAAAATCTTTTAGTGGTTTTCTTTCATAATTTTAAAATCGAAATTGAAAGAGGAGATTCATGCATATTTCGAAAACAACGTAAATCATTTCATTATAGAATTTGTAAGACAGGTGGCGCAAGTGCATTGAAATTAATGGAGATTGAAAAATATGTTATTAAAAAATGGTAGGTCTTTAGTTTCGTTGTTAAGTAGAAAACTAGTATTTCCCAAAAAACTAAAATCAGTTAAAACATTCTTGATACAAGGGAAACTAGAACCCTCGTACCAAGATTACTAACTAATTTCAGTTTTTCGGGAAATACTGTTTCGGAGATTGTTCTATTCACATACTCAATTAAATTGTTATTTACTGCATTGGTAACATCTTTCAAAACATTAGTAAAGATATAAATATTCGTTCTTTGTTTGTTTAGATTTTTGATTATATTGAAGATACCTATTTTTGTAACTTGATTGAAGTAGTATGATGCAATTCAGTTTTGGTTTTTAATTATATCAACAAATATTGAAATGTGACAAAGTACCTAAATTAAATACTATGAGATAAAACAAAGATTCTAGATATGTACGAGGTATGGCAATTAAATAACGAGATTGCGCTCCTTCCATCGTGCAACCGTATCGGGCGAGGTTGTAATTGTAATGTCATTGACGTTGGTACTTCCCAAGCAATAACCCGTAGTTTAGTCTCTCTGCTTTAGTTTGCTTTAGAGTTTCAATAGTAGAGAACACTGTTATTTAGTAGTGCCGTGATAATGGTTGACATAAAAATCGAGCAGCGAATTAACCTGAAATGTTAAAGAAGGTGTTTAGTGATAATTTTATGTGAGCGAGTTTTTGAATGGCACAAACGGTTTTTTGGTCGGTAAGAAATCGAAGATGATGAACATGTTATCATGATTGATTGGATGCCAAACCGTTAATCAGAAATACTGGAAAGAAGTCCTAATCAAGCTCAGGGAAAGAGTAAGGAATGCCCTATCGGTGAAGCAGTTTTTAGCAGAGAAGCGCAATGCTGGGCTTGATCATCCTCTGTATTCTCCAGATCTCGCACTATGTGACTTTTACCTTTGCCCAAAAGTGAAAAGTGTATTAAAGAGAACACATTTTCAGTCTGTTGAACACATAAAAGCAAAAACGTTATTTAAGGAGGCTAACAACCGATGAACTACATCATTGTTTTAAACAATGGAAGACATGTATACAACGGTGTATAGATAGGAGAAGAGAGTATGTTGAGTTTTTTGTAATAAATAACATTTCTCACACAAGTCTCGTTATATAATTGCCACACCTCATATACTATTAAATGACTACACTTTAACACCTAGATTCGGTCTGTAAGTTAAAAGAAATAAGTAAACGTTCTTAATAGTAGATGTGTATTATCTAAGAAGACGTTATAGAAATGCTATCTGCTTCTGGGTTTCCGGGCTGGAACCGCGTCACTAGTATATCTGCCGACGTTTCGTACCCATTTGTATGGGACATCTTCAGGGCTGAACTAGTGCACTGAAACTGACAGTTTCAGTGCAGTAGTTCAGCACTACTGCACCCATACAAATGGGTACGAAACGTCGGCAGATATACTAGTGACGCGGTTCCAGCCCGGAAACCCAGAAGCAGATAGCATGGACCACGACCGCGGAAGTCTACGTACCAAATTAACGTTATAGAAACTTAAAGTATTTAAAAATTTATGAATATAGAAAATATTAACGGATAAATCGACAAAACAGTTGAGCTGATTCAAATGCGTAGACAAAAATGAATTGTCAAAAGAAATTTCAAAATTATTGTTTAAAAAGATTCGATAACATATGTTTATGCATATATTATATCATTTTACAAGACCCGTGAAATGTTACATACAACCTTTTAAAATTTAACTAACATAACCATATACTTGCATAATGTTAAACATATTTAGTGCTAGTTTTCCTAATGCCGTACGTTATCCCATGTTAATCAATCTAAATACCATGCATATAAATATAAGCATAATTGTAATGGAAAACAAAAAACTAAGTATTCGTCCAGAGAATATCTTAATTTTTCTGTAAACAGTAACAATATCTCACTTGCACGGGTCCAATGTTGACCTATTAAAACGATGGCGTTGACTTTTTATTCTTAACTATGATCATGAGATGTCAAAATGACGTAAATATAATATGACGTAAATGTATTATCTGTAAAATAAGAACAATTTTTATAGTTAGAGTAGAAATAAACTTTGAAAAATATACAACAAAATTCGTTATTAACTTATTCGAATCGATTAATAAAAATGAATATAAATGAAATAAAGAAATGGGTAATTAGAGTACATCCTGGAAATACGTTAGTATTTTAATTGCAAGATTGCTAAGCAAAAAACGAGATGCATTATCTCGTTTAAACTTCTTTGTACAAATTATAACGTGGTTATAGACATAGAATATAAGAAAATTCATTAAAATCTTCTCGACCGTAGTTCAAATTTACGTTTTATTCGTAAAGACCTCTTAGCCGCAATTAAAATTAGAAATATATGGTGATTATCAATTCAATATGCAATGAGTTATCTCTCTCCTTTCTAGCAGTGCCGTCAAATATGTGTGAATGAATAAATAACTACGGTAAGTATCTTATAGTATCTTATGAATAACGCATTATGGCATTAAGTTGGCGTGTATACACGCAACGCATCGCTTGTCTATTGTTTAGTTTTATGTCACAATGAATGTATTTAATAAGAATAATAGGTATATTTAGGTGACAATGCTCCAGTATAATTATAAATTAAAGCTTTTATACTTAGCATACTTATTTTATTTGAACTACTATGAAGTAGAAAATATGATGGCTCTGATGCGAAGAAGAAACCGATGTTTCTAGTTATTATTCTAGCTAGTACTGCAATTGAGTTTCGTACCAGATATTACTAGCTTTTTAAGCTCTAAATCCAAAGTATTACGAACAGCTTAATTATTTCATAATATTAGTCTTTTAAAACTGTTTTTTTCTTGTTTTGTAGTAAGGACCTCGTTCTACAGTAAGTGTATTGATGTACGCTTACTGTAGTAATGACACCCTTCAAAGAAAACTCTTTCAATAACTCCTCAAAATAATCGTTAGCAGCAGTTTTTAGCTCACCATCAAAAATCTTTGACGTTTTAATTGCTTTCTTATTGAAAGAAAAGAGAGTAATATTGGATATTAAGAATTGAAACATCTATCCTATAGTCCAATGGACACTTCAAGTCCTGGAACATACATTCTTCGATAACTCTTTGAAACTTATACACCCTCCATTTGTCGTGCAGCAGAATTTTTTTAGCAAAATTTCGAGGTCTTTCCCCTAGTATAACGGTTTCGAGATTCTTAAGGACCTCTTTATAAATATTAGCGATAATTGTATGTCATTCTTCATACTGTCAACTAGTAGAATCCTCTCATAGTGTCAGAAAATCGTTGCCATCAACCTCTCTATTGAACACTGCATTATCATCTTTCTTAGTTATAGAGAGCCCATTGCATTGAGTTTTCTTTCCTCAGAGGTTTTACTCTCGCAGTCTTCTTTTAACGCACCCAAACTTTCCTGATAAACTTCTCAGCTGCTGTGAATTCTGTTCTGGTGTGAGATAACAGGGAATCCAAATATTCTTCATCAACAGTTTTCATGTAAAATTTTCAAAATCGTTCCCTCTGATATCTGAACTTTCATTGCAATAATCTAAACTTTAACTTGTCAGCACCAGCTCTTCAGACTTCTTTATTGCTTTCTTCTATCTCAAGAGGTCTATTAGATTTTGGATCATCTTTATTGGGTTCCCGATCCCAACGAAATTGTTTCGACAAGAATATTACTTGATAATGTTATGGAGCTTTCTCCATACATATAACAATTATTATAGATAATTTTAGGCAATTGTTGCCTTTAGTCAAAAATTTTATAATGCTTGTGTTCGAGTTTTACATCACTACAAAAGCTACAAAAAATTTTCAACTTCAAAACAACCTGGGCAAAACATTTCTAAAAGACAAAACTACTTTATATTTAAAAATCATTACTATTCGTCATTGTTTTCAAAGATAGGTGGATGATACAAAAATCTCCTTTTCGCATAACACTAGGACCATAGAATCAAGATTTTAAGTAAAAGTCTACAACTGACAGAGAAAAACCGATTTTAATGCGCACTTATTTATTCTTATTTTAATTTAAAGACATTATCATTTGTTTATGACCTTCGAAACATTATTTATTTCCGCACCGCGAAAAATTTGTAATAAAAAAACTCAGCGGTGTATATTTGAGAGAGGGAATTTAATTATAAAATAAGACAAAATACAAAAGAGATGAAGATATAGTAATACTAAACTATACGCGGTATTTTTCGTATTTTTCCTCGTTGCTCGTTTAAATTGGATTCGAGACAAATAAGAAAAAGAAGAAAATGTACATCACATAAAACGTTAACACAGATTAAAAGGTTTTTTGCAGTAATTAAAAACGAGGAAGTTATAATTCATTGTCACGTACATTGATCCGAGGAGATCTAAACGAACGTAATAATAAGTAACGAATAACAAAAGGCTCTTTGACAGTTCAAACTTCAAAGTGTATCTCAACACGTTAGATCTGGGACCCTCTTCTGTCCCTTATATCCTTTAATGCTCTATAAATCCTGGCTCGCATATAACTAAATGAAGGTTTACCACTATTCTCTTCTATATTGCATCGCTACTTACTTTGTCCTTTTCGCAGATTTATAGGGATTTGACGCACATTGTATTAGATAAGTCAATTTGTCTTCTAGATATTATTCAATTAATAACTTATTCTTCGTATATTTTAAGTTAATTATAGAAATTATTAAACATTTAGCCGAGTTTAAACGGAAATATAATTAATAAGAAATCAAAACATTTAAAGAGTGTATTAAACTTTATAATTAGCAAATATTCTATACAAGTGACAATAAAAAGTAGTACCAGTTGATATAACATCTACATATTTCTATAAAATAGTTTCAACCTTTTTAAATAATAATACGAATAACAAATATATCTTAACATATTTACGCGTGCGTTAAATATATCATCGCTGGAGTGTATAAAAACACGCTTCAACTTGCTCCTTTATCAGTATTTGAAAGTTTACATATGTATTTGGAAGTGAAATTGCGCAATTTTGAATGTCATTAGAAATAATAATAACTTTATTGCAATTTATCAAGAAGAAAAAATGCAACGTCATGACACAGATATGTATTTTAAAATATGTATAATACATGTTACTGTAGACAACTTCGATTTATATATTGGAATATATTATACGGTTCTAAATCAATTAAAAAGTCATAAACTCTTGATTTAAATACTGAAAATATCTTATGTTTTTAAATAATTATGGCAAGCAATTAAAAAATTTAATAGAGAAGTAGTGAAGTCCACTTTCTATCAAGGTCAGGTGGTATATTCCTCAAATAAATATTTATTTGCAGGCATAAGGTAATACCTCGAATATATAAATTTCAAAAACAATTAACAAAAAATGTTTTTTGAATCTTGTTATTAAATATTCTGATAATTCTTTTTTATATTATGAATATGCGATTCAAATCAGTACTGCTATTCCAAACAGCAATGCCATACCTTACTCTGGAATAAAAGCATCCAAAGTACATCATTCGTAACCGCTGTTCGCTCACTAGTTTCATCGAGGATACAAAGAATAGCCAAGTTTCGCATTGTCAAGAATTTCAGAAAAAACGTTGCATCCAAACAGTATTATATTTGCCTTCGATTTGTTTATGTTCAGAATATTACATGCCAACCAGTTCTAACTAACCAATACAAAGTCAAACTGTCAATGCTCTGATTTAATCATCAGTGGTCAAAAGCATAGTACCATCAGCATAATTAATTGCCAGGCATTGTTTACTAAGTCCGTAATCTAGATAATGAACGTCATTAAAATAAAAGAGAAATCAAATGGGTCCGAGAATACTAACCTGTGGAACACCCCTAGAGCTCATTACCTTGTCTGAATAAATATTATCACCATAGATATTTAAGCACGCGAATTACGATCAGTTAATAAGATAAGATCTGAAGCATGAGAAGGCAATCCTATACCATAGCGTTGGAGTTTGTTTAAGGGTAATTTATGATCTATTTGTCGAACACTTTAGATAGACCTAACGAACAACCACGTGGTACTCTTTTATCATATAAAACATTCAAGACTTGCCAGGTAAAATCACATAAAGCTGTTTTTATATTTTTGCCTTTGGTAAAACCATGTTGAAATTTATTGACTAAACCATGTTTGAAAAAAGTTAGTCTCGAATGAACTGTTTTTTCAAATAATTTCGAAAAGCAGTCAGGAGCTAACCGGTCTGTAATTTCCCAAATCATTAAGATCACCCTGCATAGACACCGAAATAACCAAAGCATATTTTAGGTAATTCGAAAATGGAAGCACATCGCGATCTGTTACTGAGAAGGGCCATAGGACAATTAAAAAATGGAAGAAGATAATAAAGTGTCGTGGAAGCGGAGTGAAGTTAAGCGTAATTTCTAGACATTGGAATTGATTTTTGGAAACTGGAAATTCCCGGCAAAGGTCAAGGTCGACCAATATCAACGACAACAAGAAACGATCGATACCTGTCGAAAATGGCTCGTAGATATTGGACTCTTAATGTAATTCAGATTCTAGTTTTCTACTGCCACTAGGACGCCATCAACGCGAACAATAAGAAATCGTTTGCATACACTCACCTCATATGTCCGAAGACCATTGGTTGGCATTCCCCTTATTGCAGAGCATCAAAGAGCTCGTAGACTATAAGCAAATGAACATATTAATTTGGATAATAATTAATGGAGTATTATTCACTGAATTTAGATTTACGTTGCAAATAGATAACAGCTGTATTCTGATGGCGTGAACTCGGCACAAGCATTAACCCATAATTAGTCCTGAGGTCTCAAAGTAAGGGTGGTGTAGTGAAATGGAAAATGGAGCTCTCATTAACAAGAGATATCTAGATGAGATTCTGGGAGAAGAAATCATTTTTATGGACGATAGTGCTCGTCTTTATGGAGCAAGCATCGTGAACAGTTTGGTAGATGTAGTTGGTATAGAGAAAATGGAGTGTCCAATCAATATTCCAGATAATAATCTAATAGAACCCGTGTGGGATGTTCACAAATGCTTCAGACATTACAAATTACTGTCAAGAGGAATGGGATATTATGCTCCAAAAAATATTCAACCCAATTAAAATGCCAAACTTTTTCAGATATTTCTGATGACGATACGTATTTTTAATCTCTATTTCTTTTATAAGAATTATTATAATAAAACTTCTGCAAAATGAATATTTTACACCCTTCCATCAGGATCATATTAAAGTTTGCCCAAACAAGTTAAAATGCAGTAATATGTTTAGATACTATCATACGTAAATAGTAAAACTAAACTAAAACCAAAAAATAATGTCAGACACTCTTTTTTTTAATTTATTAATTTTATGAAATTTTCGTTGATTATCTTAAACACTGTATTAGTATTCTGTTATAAAAATTCTTTCATTTTTTCAGAATTGCTTTAGTTCAGTTTATAATTGGCCAGCACAGAGGATTATGTAAACTACAACGGCAACAAATATGTAACTCCACAGGGCCAAAGTTTCTCTATTATTTATGTTGTTTGAAATAGTTTTGATTTTATTTGAATTGTTCTATATTCTATCTTCCCGGCTTTCGTCCTAGAACTGCACCTCTAACTGCTTTTTGAATCTCTGACGTTTCATTTACCCAATGGACATAGTCAGGGTTGCTATGATTTTGATGTTGCTACATTGACATGGAGGGCTCATCAGTTTGGGACGAGATTATATGGAAATTTTTATGGATCACCTGAGTGTTGTATTTCCGGGTATTGTGTAAGTGATAGCCGGCCTCGCGATTAAGATTCTTGGAATGTTTTAGAAAGCAATTTAGTATATTCATTGTAGTAATTATGACTTTTATTCCTGTTCCACAGCTTAAAATATTCCATACTAATAACATTTGATAAGCATCTACAAATTATTGCATGCTATAACAAATTTAATGCAGGATGAGTCTACGCTGTAGCCTATGACTCGGTCATTCTCTGTTAATTATCCCCGAATTCTGACAATGTAAACAGCTTATTATATCGTCTTGATAAAAATGAAATAATGGAAAGCTTTACGTTCCAACTTAGCCCGTAGATTGAATATCATTTGGTGTTTAGAAGAAGTAGCTGCTGTTTGAGCATATGATTGCCTACACCATGTGACCATACTAGATGGTATAAGAAATTCCAGAGAGAAAATTGCTATCAGGAGACCTAACGTAGTCTCTTACTGAAGACATTAATGTTGTTGGAAAGATGCCCGAGATCGATAGGCATGTAAATTATCGCAAAATGAAAAAATATCTGGGCATTCGCACACCAGTAATTTCAATCGTATATGAGTATTTTCGAATAACTAAGTTTGTTTCCTTCGAGTACCCCATGTGTTAACTGAGGAGCAAATGGTACGACGCATTTTATGGTGTTATGGTGTGTATTCGAGAAGTTTACTAAACTAGGTTTTGCTCGTATGGCGTGCCCACTAAAACACAGAACGAAAGTCTGGTTCCCTGAAGACGAAGACACACCCTGTCTGTACGGAAATCTCGATCTGTTACGAAAGAATGGTGCCAATCTTCTTTGCTGTGAGAGGAGTTTTGGAACGTATAGTGTGGAAAATATTAAGCACTCAAAAACATTCGCCCTTGCTTGGTGCTTCGTTTTTCCACTACGACAATGCTCGAAACTATGGCACTAACGCCTATACTGCATATTTATCAAGAGCCATATTAAAGATGTTGAAACGAGATCTATGCTATAGAATAAACTCAGATCTCCTCTTATGCAACTTTGTGTTGTTCCCTGACTTGAAGAGCAGATTCTAAAACAGGACATTTTCCAACAATAAGGGCGCGAGGTAACGAGTCTATCGAGCTACGTAGTTTTTAGACAAAACGTGAAAAAGTTACTTTAATGACTGGTTTTGAAGGATGGGTATTGAATAGAATGCAAATGATTTCAAAAGATTGTGGAAATCTGTAGTTGCCTTCGTATTAAAGATTTACTTTAATTCAAAGTTCGCTTTTTCTTAAGATGTTTCTAATATCACTAATTTAATTTTTATCCAACAGGATTTACCACAAAAATAATGAGAGGTTTTAATAACTAAGCTCTTATCAAATAGCTATTTTTGGACCTTTCTTTTGATAAGAATAAAATAAAATAATAACATTTTACAGGTCATGTTGAAGATTCAAAACTGAAGAAGAATGAAGTAATCGTTCACTCTGGATGTTGAAAGAATATTAAAGATAATCCATCATCATGTATGCTATTAAGATTTTGACATTAAAGAAATGATTACTTAGAATAACTGCACCAATAATTTTCCAGTCAAGTTAATTGTTGAATTATTTATATGTGTGCATGTACTAGTGTATTCAAAAATAACAGGGGGTAATTTTAAAATCGCCTATTTCTTTATCTTTACACTGTCTGGTTCACTTACCTTTTGCACATATTGTCTTAATGTCTATTTAACACATTTTTTCATATCTAAAAGGAAAACTCGGTGCCAAAAGAAAAATAAAAGAAGAAACTTCGTTACACACAAAGTTCGTGTCAGTTTGCATATATTTGAAATTATCGCGATATTTTTTCGAGAATTCCGCTAATTGCTGCTTAATATATACACACATATACATATAATACAGACTGAAAAGTATTGCTACCACTTTAAATTAAATTCTGCATTTTTTAGATTCTCGCTTTAGATTGTGGGAGTAACACATAACATAGTATTTAATTGCTAGTCGAGTTTTCAACAAAAGATTGTTAAAATGCAGCGAAATGAAATTAAAATAATTTGAATAATTAACAGCTAAGAACTACTTCATTCCCGACTAATTTTTTTTACTATTATTACCGTCTCTTTTATATTTTTTATCTTTCTTTTTTACCAACGATGCAGTATAACACTTTTAATATTGTTTTTTCTCGTCGCTGTGTAAGGCATGAATCAGAGATTATTATCTAAAGTTCAGTTACCTAGTTAACAGAAACAATATTATTTTAATGCAGTTTACACTGCCTGCAGCTTTATTTGAATTTATTTAATTACATTTAAATGATTATAAATCAGCAAAGAAAATATTTTAAACATTTTTACTTCCTAATTTTTATAGTACAATAAATAACAAATTTGGAAAATAAATTTAATAGTTGCTACCTAAAGGCGAAAGCGAATTAATTAATAATCCAATAAATATGGAAATATTCCAAGGAAATTCTCTCAGTCATATATGAATCTGCCTTGCTCTGAACCTAATACCGAAAGTGTTGAATAAACAAAATACAGGATACAGGGTCGGCAAATTTAATCAATTGACTCATCTTATTTATATTATATTTATTACTACCATTTTGGGAAAAATGTAAAATGGTAAACACGCTAATAGTAACTACAGTTATTTTAAAAAATCCTGCTATATACAATATACAAAGAAATCTTATTTATTCGCCTTTTTCAGTGTATTACTAAGGATAACGTTATCATTGTTTTCAAACTCACAAATTAATATACAAGGTGTTTCAAAAAGAAAATACGTATTTCGAATGCATATATTTATTAAACTTTAAGACATACGAATATGAAACTTTACACACATATTTGCGAACCTCTCAAGTTCAGATTACAGATATTCTATATGTCCTCCATCAGCGACACGAACAATATCACATCGATACTCAAATTCCTCCCATACTCAGGCAAACATGTCCTTCCTCACTGATGTTATGGCAGTACGGATCCAGTTCTTCAACTCTTCCAGGTTCTGTGGGTGTGCTGGTACATAAACGTTGTCTTTAACGAAACCCCACAGAAAGAAGTCACGGGGTGTCAAATCCAGTGACCGTGGAGTCCAACTGAGACATGCTAAGTCGCCAGTTCCTTAACGACCAATCCAACGGTTCGGTAGAGTTTCACTCAAATATTAAATAAAGTAGACTATGTATTCGTTTCTCCAATAGCTGAGCCGAGGCGCAGCGATCGATAGTTTGGACAAAATAATACTCTCTAATAAGTATATTCTTTTTGAAACACGCTGTATATGTATATACACATCAGTGCGCATATAACATTACTTTAAAATATTTTGTTACTATAAATTTATTTATTTTAAGGTAAAGTTTGTATATATTTAGCACCATTTTAAATATTATTTCGTGTTATAAAATAGAAACCTTAAAATATTTTTGTGGTGCGCCGGGGTGCGGATAAACTTTTGATTTATAAATTACAATGTAGGACAACTTTCACATGTGATAGAACATCAAAAAATAAATGCTTGGCTATATAACGCTAATGTGATTTTTGCTTTTTTATTGCGAAGATACATATATACTGGGGTGAGAGGCTTCACTCTTTAACATGTTTTTCGCACTAATAGAAATAGTTTTGAGCATATACTAGGGTGTACTGCTTACACACAAAGTTTCAAATTTTTCTGAATTTTCGAGTTAGAAACCTTCCCTTGGAAGATAATATGTTATGTTATGTTAAAGTTATTCATTACATGCACCGTCCAGATTCTTGATTGGAATATAAATATGTACAATATCATAATTTATATTATAATTGAAAATTCGTTGATTGAATTTGGACGTAAATAATTTTACATTTTGCAATGTTTTATGTTGAGTTTGCATTGAAAATTCAAACGACCACACACCTTGTTAATTTTGACATATAATTTCAAGTAGTTTGCATACCAATTGTTAATAAATATTAAAATTAATAATATACCAAGATTCACACACTAGGGAACGCTCTAAATAAAAATATCTCCTTCCAGACTGACCGCAAGAAAACATCTATATTTAAAACAGTACAGACTGCCACTCGTTGAGGCACTTATCAATGACGATGAAGGGAAGCAAGTGGAATTTAGCGTTTCGATTTTAGATAATATGGAAAACGAAACTTTCATCTTACGTTTAATTTTCAGTGATGAAGCAACCTTCCAGGTTAATGACAAAATCAACACTCTCAACCAGCTCATTTTGGGAACATAACACTCACACAAGACAGTCTAACACGAAAGAGATTCGCCTAAGGTAAAGTGTCTACGAGTAAGGTTTATGAAGAAATTTTCTTGAACAAAAGCACCTTAACAGTAAAGACCTTGATATGCCACAAAATTGGCTTTTCCCTTAATTGTAAGCAGATTCAGATCAATTAAATTTTCAACAAGCTTGGGAACCGCCCATTGACATCTGATGGTTCGAGCTTTTTAGAGTGGGTAAATACACCCCATTTCCCCAAGCTCTTCGTCCTTGGTCTGCGAGATTCGTAGGCTGTATGTAATTATTTCTTATGAAGGTATGTAAAAGATCAATACGTCCCCCCATTACCTAATAACCTAGGTGAATTCAATAACAACAACAGTCAACTCAGTAGATCGCGATATCCTACTACATACCTAGGAAAAATTCTTATATCGCCTTGATGTTGTCAGTGCCGCAGGTGATGGCAACATCGACAACTCGTAGGACATGAAATAAAGCTCTACTATGTGATTTTTTAAAAATGTTGTTTTGTTTTTCTTTAACATTGTACTATAAAGTGGATTTATTCTTTTAGAATATCCCTGTATATTCACTATTATTTCTTGAGTGTTGATCGAAAATCACTCCAAGATCTTTGAACGTGTCAATTTCAGATAAAGTTTGTTCGTCAATATATATTTAGACGAAATAGCTTCATTTTTACGAAAGTAGATAACGATCTAACATTTCCAGATATTTAATTTCAAGTTATTTTCTCGGCACCATTGAGATAAGATGATGGCATTATCCTGCAACACTCTAATATCAATGTCACACGAGATTAGATAATAGATTTTTATATCATCGACATAAACTAATGCAGGATATTTGAGGATATCAAAAATTCATCTATATATAATAGTAATATTAACGGCTCCAAATTGAGGCACCCGATGTTGTTAAGATTTAGCTATGATATACGCAAGGCGTTGAAATAAGAAAAACGCTCATAATTACCAAGTAAATCGTGAAATGGGCAAGTTGGATATATATCGATATAATGAAATGTTTTACTTGTTATTGACGGAACAATCTAAGATGACGAAAGGATTATCGACGAAATATTTAAAAAGCAACATCCGATATTAAACTACTAGGTAAAAATATCACTAGTCATAACCTACGTCATTTCGGTGCTTACATACTCTTTTGTATTGCAAATTTGATTAACATCGATATAGCAGACCTTCAAAAAAAAAATAGTGAGATACTCATCAATGTCAAGTTTTACTACACGAAATCAGCAGAAAGACTGACCTCTCCTTGAACTGAAGAAGAATTAGTTTATTTATACCACTTCCTAAATACGCCAAAGAATACATTGAGGAATAGTTTTATTGAGAAAGGAAATACATGCATCAGATTTACAAGAAATATGTAAAAGTAGATAAAAATGTGTCGTCCTATAAATCCGATAGCATTTTTGACAGTATAGGATATATCAAAACGCTACTAAGAAACTCATTATGTTAGGTGGATCGGAACGTCATTACCGGTTTTTTCGTAAAAAGACTACATAATTTTCAAGAAAATGAAAAAATTTATTTATTCAAAGTATTGGCCATTTGATTCGACACATCTTGCTCATCTGTCAGGCAGTTTATAAATACCATTAAAAAAAACTGTTTATCCTTTGAGCAAAACCCGAGCCATTTTATAATTCCTTCGAAATTGGCTGCTCTGCAAGCGCGTATCCCATTGATGCGAAAAGGTAATAGTCGGACGGGATAAGGTCTGGAGAGTACGGCGGGTGCGATATTATGTTCCATCCAAGTGCTGTCAACGCTTCCTTGACCGGTTATGCTGTATAAGACGACACGTTATCGTGCTGTAAAATCACTTTACCGTGTCTTCGGGTCCATTCTGAACGTTTTTCTATCAATGCATGGTTCGAATTGATAATTTGTTGTCGGTAGCGATCAGTATTAACTGTTTCACCAGGTTTCAACAGTTCGTAATGCATCACGCTACTCTGGTTCCACCAAACACAGAGCATTGTCTTGCAACCAAAACGATTTGGCCCTGGAATCGATGGGCCGGCTTCGCTAGGTGATAACCATGATTTTATGCGCTTGGAGTTTTCGAAATAAATCCATTTTTTATTACCCGTCACTATTCAATGCAGAAATGACTTCCGCGCATACCTTTGAAGCAGCATTTCAGAGACGATTTTTCTATTTTCCATTTGTCTATCAGTTAATTGATGTTGTACCCATTTTCCAATCTTTCGGATTCTTCCCATTGCTTGTAATCAGTCGCTAATCATTTGTTGTTATTTTTGAGTTTGGGTTGGGTCTTCATCCAATAACTCCTACAGTTTCATATTCTCAAACTTTTTGGTCTACCAGAACGTTCTTTGTCTTACACATCGAAATCACCACTTGTGAATTGTCGAAACCACGTCTCAGATGTTTTTATGGGTGGAGCATGCTCACCGTAAGTGTCTACCAGCAAACGACTTTCAGCGGATTTTTCTTTTGATTAAATATGAAAAGTAATTCATGCCGCAAATGCACTTTTTCAGGCACGAAGCTCGACGTTTTCAAAAAGGTATAAATCTATTAAAGTCGCAAGATATACCATATATGACTTTGAAGCTTGATATCAGTAGAATAAAATTACATATGTGTCAACTCATAACATTGCATACTTAAACCTAGCGACATCTGTTAGAAAACCTGATAATGACTTTCAAGTACACTTGGTATATGGATGCTAGGGTGTCACGAAATTTAACTATGAATAAAAAAATTCTCCGTATTTAATTAGTATTCAAATACAAACTTAGAAAATATAATACCATTTAAAAAAATTGTTCCAGAAAAGTACTTGAAAACCACCTTACACAATTGCATTGGGATACAAGGATTATAATGCATAAGAAAATAGTCTTAATAGATCTGGCATTATATTAATAAATAAAAATACTAAAATGACTTATCTACTTAATGTTACTATTCCTAATTTACAAAACTACAAACAGTTTAATGATTGTTTATATTGTATTTGTACATATCCAAAAGCAACTGCAATATTTTGATGAAACTTTTGAGTAATGCACCTAGCCAAGCTTACGCATCTTTAGTCTAGAGCCGTGAGATCAAATACTTTTTTCTTTTTCTAAATCTTGTAACTTCCTATCAAAGTATTCACAAGATTTTTCAACCATATTTGATGATTAGTTTCGAGATGTCGCTTTAGCTTACTTGGAAGCATATATTCGAGCGTTAAAATTTTTAAACAAAACACACACTGCGATCTCACTTTATTGTTTATTTCTACCCAAGTAAAGCCAAAATTCAAACAGCTATTATCATATGTACGATATTTCCGTTTCTTTACCACCCTACCGCTTGTCAATGCTTGATCGCTCTCAATTGAATTGTCAACTTGCTTATTTAATTATTTTCTTACGACTTTAAGAAAACACAAAGCGTTATACTGAAACGAAGCAGGCACTCCTTTGGTAGCGGGCGTCTTAGAACCGTTTTCTTTTCTTCTCAGATATTTACTTATCGATTATTATTTAGCAAACTGAATTGGTTCGCCGAAGTGGTGCCCTATTCTGTTCAATATCTGCACAAGATGAAGACAATGAAAATGACAGTTTAGTTGTCGAAAAACGTATAACCGTGATAATAATGTTCATACACGTACACATACGTACAATAAATATAGTACAAACGAAATTGTCAAAGAATCCACAATATTATTAAAGAATATATGATAATTTTTGACAACTATATGTGATGTTGAATAAATCTCCGGGTTCGCAATAGCATATAGACTCGCCAGGAATACTGGATAGGTGCTATTATAAATAAAATAAGTAATGTATGTAATTCTAACATAGGAAAACGATTTAGAAATTTATTTACACCCGTGTCAGTTAACAATCCACCTTTACGAGGCATCTTCGAGTCACTGGCATGATGCAAGCTATCGGCAATGCCTGCAGGCGTTGGTTCCCCATCAGTTCTTGTCGGCGGTTACCCAGAAGATTATTTAATCATAACTATACGCCGTAATTTTGTTAGCGTGTATCTTGGAAGACCAATAAAGTAATTAATTACTTGAACGATAAAAAACCATTAGCGATCATTTAACCTTTCTTGATATAATTTAACATAGGTAAAATTTCCATAAGAAATCATATATTTAAGCTTTTTCTACGTTTTACATAAATTCAGCATTAATTAAAATACTTCAAATGGCAGCTCTTTGTTTTTATTAATTTGAAAAATAAAGAATAGTTTCTCATCTATACCAACTTAAATTGCATTTATATTTAGTACTTCTCTACCACTTTATAATCGAGTGTATTGCACATAAGGGAAAACATGAAAAATAAAGTAGAAAATACTGAATCGAAAGCATAAAGTAATTAATCGAAAGAGTATATAAATATACATAGACATACTTTTTATATCGTAAAAGTTACATATATAGGAATGTCTGCGTGTAAGTGAATATATTTTGTCAAGTATATGTATATGCATATATGTATGTGTACACAAACACAAACACCAGCTGATCGATAAGATATGGGTGACATTGAAAAAGATTAGAGATTTCAACAACTTGAATTAGATTGATTTAATATGTTGCGCGAAAAATGTGAGTAATTTCTGTGATTTAATTTTATGTACACATTATTACACCATTAACTTTTATTTTTTTTATATACATTTGTATCTACGAATTGAATAAAAGAATCACGAGACGAATTAGTAACTGGTGAACCTGATTGAAGAGAGCAGCACTAATAAAAAATCTCATTTGTTTTGTAACTTTGCTACCCTTTCAAACATAACTGTCAAAATTTATGTGCATTCCGATCGTAAGGACGCTCGTTGTTTGAATAGAAAGTGTACTGTTTTATAGTTTGTTTTGGAACATTGAAAAAGTGGTGTACTGATCAGTGACTACTCCTGTATTTTTAAAAAACAAATAAATAATTAAATCGAAACTGAGCCGGAGTCTGTTTGTGGGAAATAATCTACATCTAGCGCAACCATAAAATGTATATCTGTATCTGAAATTATTAAGAGAGTACAATATATGGTGCTGGATGATCTGGATGTCGAATAAAATTACGCGAAGTAGTAGAGGTTTTACGTATTTCATATGCACCTATGGTTTGGTTTTGTATAATAAATTAGGTATGGAAAAATTATGTGCAGATGCGTTGAAAACGTAGACCTTCGAAACAATGGACGAGACTGGCACAAGTAATCCGAAGAAGACAAAGACCATAGACTCGTCACGATAACGCACATATGCACACTATTTCAATAACAAACATTCATTTCAAACCGTTTCTGTATCCAATTTATTCGCCAGATCTGATCCCCAATCAGAAAACTTAGCGTGGTGGTTAGAGATTTGGATCGAAGGAGGAATAACTCACTAAAACTAAGGCAGTTTCCTAACAGTTTGATAAATCTTACTTTTATGAATAAAAGACTTAAATATTAATAAACTAGATATATGTAAGATGTAGATGTACCTAACAAGAGAAGAATATGTTGAATAATAAAATTTTTTTTTGTGTTTTCTTGTCAAGGCTCCGTAATTACTGTTACACCTTAGTACGACAACAGATAATGTCAATGCAATAAAAGGCTGTTCTTCTTGAAAGAAACAGATACCAGAATCAATAAAGTAACAAAAAAATTGGTCAGAACAATGCTAACCTACAAAAGTGAATTGTGGATAGTAACAGACAGATAAAGAAAGAAATCAGTAACTATAGAACTGAAATTTTCAAGAAAAATGAAAGAAAAAAACTAGAAATAATAAAAAACGGAGATAACAGTAGAACAGAATTTAAACCTAACGACTACAAATTTCGATAATAAAACGGGAAATATATAACCCCACCGTCTGCGCAAATACGTTAGTGAACAAAGTATAACAAAGTAAAAGCAAAGGATGAAGTATTATGGCTTGCATATATTATGTTGGAAAAATTGTTAACTACTTAACGAAAATCAAAAGAACGACATTAAAATAACATTTTAAATTCCTTAAAGAAAATTCGGTATCATCGACAAAAAAAAGTAGCCTTTTTTCTCTGTTATAGATCACTTATAAGGAGAAATCATAAGTTAACAATTTCAAAACTGCCGAAAGGTAAATAGATTGTTTTTATATTATTATTATTATAGTATTATATATTATAAGAGTAATAATCCAAGCCTTGGCATCCCCCAACAGCTTAACGCCAATTACAGGAGCTTTGACAGACCATAAGACCCGCTCTCGTAATGCGACTTAAAATCTTTGTCTGTGAGTATTCATTTAAACGGGAAAGAGAAACCACAAAATATCTTCCCGGACAGCTGGTCATCAAACTCGAATCCCTGGCATGATAAACCAGTGACTTAACCACTGAGCTATCAAATGCTAGCAAATGTGTAAATATTTACAAAAATAATGGCAAGTGAACCCGATTTATAAAAAAATTCACTATAATGAATGTTTAATTTTGGTAAACAATAATCAAGGCGCGTAGATTTCTTTGCCGAGGGAAAATCCTTTATGGACACCTGATACTGGTCAGCCTTTTCACTGACAATGAAGGACTCCCGGGCGGGGGTGTGCAGCTTAATATACACATTAATATTTGCTTCGGGACCACTTTCGCCTCTAAGTTGTTACTTGTGACCTCTTGGTATTGTTACCCCTAAATTATTAATCGATTGTTGGTTGTTTCTGTATACAGCTTCAAATTCCCTAGACTCTAATGTTTTTCTCACTGTATGGTGAGCCTTTTTTCAACCCTCATCAGACTCAACCAGAATGGGGTTGTCGAGATCGAAACCGCCTCGAAATTTTTCTTTTACCCTCCCGTCTAGAAAATTTGAAAAATGTGGTTTCTGCATCATCTTTCTCTATGCAGCAGCTGCAAATGTGAGATAACGATCGCTTCCTTTCGTACAGGTATTTGTTAAAACAATCATAACCTGTCAGAGCTTGTATAAGTCAGCAGTCATTTCCCATATAAGGTCTGTTTTATTTATGAGTCTCCAGGTTTATCTGGCCATGATACCAAAATTACGAACCTCTTGTCACATACACATAGAACTATTTCGTTCTTCAGCCTTATATGCCAGTGTGTTCCTCTTTTTTTCTATATAGTGTTTTCCTTTCATGAAACCTGCAACCACCCGGAAGGTCCCCACAAATATCTTACTTCGTTTCTGAAGTGTTGTTACTATAGTAAGGGCTCTATACCAAATTGGAGCTCTATACAATACAGATGACTAGGCTAGGTTTATATAGAGCACTCTACTTTGAGTAAAGTGAAATTAAAGAATATTTTAAAGTATATTTTTGAACAGTTTTTCTAATAATGTCCGTGTCTATGTTTCTTTTTAATCCTGTAAATAAAAAGAAACTAATACGAGGCTAGCCCTTTATATTTCGAGAACTGGCAACACTGTTAATGTTACCCCCGATCTGATGATTGCATCGTGAAGTTTATCATTTTTGACAATATATTTGCCTTGACAGTTTTATTATCCGGTCGCTATTTCTATTGTTGACAATAACTTGAATATTTTATGTCAGCGAAAGAATAGAATTAACTCGCGAACATTTTCGTGCGGTTATTTTTCATAACTTCAGGCATAGATTATCTCAACAAGAATGCATCGACGAGCTGAATTCTTTATATGGTGATGAAGCACCATTGAAAACGACAGTATATCGTTGGTATAGTGAATTGAATCTTGGACGGCGTTCTTTGGACGATGAATTTCGTGAAGGTCGTCCCACAAATATTGTTGTGTCGGAAAACATTAATGCAGTGTCTGAATTGATAATGCAAGACCGCCATGTGACATACCGTGAGATCGAGGCATTTCTAGGTATTACTAACACCAGCGTGCATAAGATGCTGCATGAACATTTAGTCGTTAAGAAGCTATGTTCACGTCGTTGGGTACCACATAATTTGATAACCGCTCAAAAAAGGACTCGCGTCGATTGGTGCCAAGAAATGCACAAAAAATACAATGGCGGTGCTTCAAAGAACGTTTATAAAGTCATCACAGGTGATGAATCTTGGATCTATACATATGAACTCGATAGTAAACAGCAGTCAATTGTGTGGGTATTCCAAGATGAGCCAAAACCAACAAAAGTTGTTCGCGCTCGAAGCACATCAAAACAAAAGGTCACCTGTATTTTCGGAAAAACCGATCACGTTGCAACCGTGTCTTTAGAGAGTTGTAGAACGGTCAATTCCGAATGGTACACAACTATTTGTTTGCCTAATGTTTTTAAAGAAATAAGGAAAACAAACCGAAAACGACAGATCATTCTCCACCATGACATATGAACTCTCACAGGTCGGTTCAAACAATTGAATATTTGACCATTGAATTGATGAGCCATCCGCCGTACAGACCTGATCTAGCACCCTGTGGCTTCTTTTTGTTCCAACACGTGAAGAATAAACTTCGTGGTCAACGGTTTTGTACGCCGGAAGAGGCCGTTGAGGCATTCAAAACTCATATTTTGGAGATACCGCCTTCACAGTGGCAGCAATGCTTTTCGGATTGGTTTAAACGAATGCAAAGTGCATTGATTTTCAAGGAGAATATTTTCAAAAGCAATAAAACTATTTTCAATAACAAAAAATTTGTTTTGTATGCTATTGCCGAAATATAAACGGCTACCCTCGTATTAGCTATTTTATT
Organism: Dermolepida albohirtum; assembly: GCA_031893035.1. Taxonomy (NCBI): domain Eukaryota; kingdom Metazoa; phylum Arthropoda; class Insecta; order Coleoptera; family Scarabaeidae; genus Dermolepida; species Dermolepida albohirtum. The sequence continues at coordinate 116,562 of JAVIWB010000446.1, read as the reverse complement.
TAGTTTTATCATGCGTTTATAATGCGAGTATAATTTAGTATTTAAAAAAATACCTATGACTTCTACTTTTATTCTTTAATTTCACAGAATACATTTACTTCTTCTTAATCATCATATATAACTTTTTTCACAATGATATATACGTATTATAACATTTTGGAGCATATTTTCATCATCCTATCAACATTAGATACGCTATGTGCCCCTTATATTGTGTTTGCATGCTAATTTCATTACCAACCGTACATGTTAATAAAATGTGTGTGCAAACGCTCGAAACAAAAAGAGCAATATGTGCATACGCATTGTTTCAGCCAATATAAAATCCATTGTACTATTTAATGTTATAAATTATTAATAAGTTTCACATGTACATGAACGTAAAATTAATATCTAATTCAAGATGCACTGTACAAACACATGAGTACGCTTTCATAAAATGTACACGTAAATTCTACACATTGTTCAAATATGAAAATAAAACACACATCAAACTGACATACTATGTGTGTATTAAAAAATTGAATTGATTTGGAATTCAGAAAAGCACGTTGTTATACAGATACGTATGATGTCTATGTATAGAGTTGAAAAACACTGTGTCAGGTATTGATTATTGGACTCTAATAAACAATGCATGGCGTACTAAATTGATGAATCCGCTATTAATCAATATAAACATGATATTTTGTATAAATGAATTTGTTGTGTGACTCTATTTCGAAAATAAATTGAAATTCCTTTTTCGTGGACATATGACACATTATTCGAATATTATAGAAAAACTGTTATAATATAATTACTATAATAATTCATTGCTTGGTAATTAAAGTCCAAGAAAATAATTTTTATTTGAGTATTATTGTTAAATTAAGGGAAATATAGCGCTGATTACGAGTATGATACAATATTTATTCTGTACAAAATATAAAATGCATTACTAAATACTTCTTCCAAAAAACAATTAGACTAACTTAATTAAAAAATCTTGGTAAAGATTTATTTGAAATATTCGCCTTCAGCTGAAATATTGAGTAATTTCGTTTTCTTGTTTTATTTGATATATACAGAGAATGGTCTGAAAAGTTTCCGACCTAACAAAAGAACAAGATATTTTCTGCACAGTCTCCTGGTAACTTGTTCACGAAGGTATTGCCTCCTCATTTGACGAAAATCTGTCCTCCGAGCGCAATTTTTAAATGAGGGAACAAAAAGAAGTCGCTTGGGGTTAGATCTGGTGAGTAAGGCAGATGGTCAAGCACACAATTTCTGCCTTCAGCTTGTCAAGTAATGATTCGCAGTATGCTCCTGCAATAGTTTTTTCTTTTTGAAGATAATCGATTAAGATACTTCCATAACTATCCCAAAATAGTCGCCATCACTTTCCCAGCTAAAAAAACAGTTTTTGCTTTGTTTGGAGCTGGTTCCCCCTTTGCAGTCCACTGTTTTTACTGTATGTTTATTTCGGGCGTATAATGATGTCCAAGCTGCATCTACAGTAATTAATGGGCGGCACCCAACGGCGGCACCCAACGGCGGCACCCAACGCACGGACGCTTTCTCATGCCTAAATCTTGATTTAACATGTGCGGAACACGTTCTTTGGACATATTCATAGCCTTTGTTATCTCACTCATTTTAATTCGACGGTCATCTAGCACTAATTGGTGAACTTTAAGCGATATTATCGACAGTAGTTGCAGTTTTTGGACGTCCTGAACGTTCGTCGTCTCCCAAGCTCTTACGGCCACGTTTAAATTCTGCTGCCCAAAATTTCACTCAAACGACTGCCAAATAACAACAGCGCGTCCAAAATGGCTGAAACTTTGGTAAGTACCTGACAATAGATACACAATACGGAAACTTTTCAGACCACCCTCGTATGTATATACCGTTTGTCTCAAAATATAGGCATACGAATACTTTCCGCAATCCCTGTAGCTGTTGGATTGAAAACATTTGAGAAAGAACTGTTGCGCTATAAATCTTATAGACCAAAGAAGTTTTTGTGATAAAACGAAGCTCAGTTAATATTTTCCTGGCCAAACTAACGTATAATATCACGTACAAAGGATACTAGGAAAGTTTTGCAATACAGCTTTGTTTATTTAATTTTTTCAAAATAATTTCCTCTACACTCAATACACCTCTCCATCCTCCGAAACCAATCTTTAAACCTGTTCTGCCAACTTTCACTAGGGAGTAAAGCACACTCGTTGTCCCAAACCCGCAGAAGGCCCTCATCACTGGAATCCGCCTCCCTTTTAGCTTCATTTTCACATGCGGGAACAGTGCAAAGTCGCAGGGAGCAAGATCTGGACTGAAGGGAGGGTGTTCGAGAAGTTTCAATCCTGTCGTGGTCAAATATTCAGTGCAGGCTTTGGCGCGGTGGGCTGGAGCATTATCGTGATGGAGAAACTAGGTGTCCATTCTCGACTTTGCCAGCAGGTTCTTCATAGATCCTATGACTTTAGGCAGGCACTGTTCAGTATACCACTTAGCTGTGACTGTCTTCTGTGTGTCCAAAACGACGCGTTCCACAATTCCACTCGATTTGAAAAATACAACTATCATTTTCTTCTTTGCAGATCGGGATTTTCTGACAACTACGGGTGTGTCTTCATCATCAAAGACACAAACTTTGTTCTGAGCTTTGATCGGCACATCGTAATAGTACAGCCATGTCTCGTCACCGGTCACAATGTTGTTCACATACCGAGATTGTCCCTTATTAAACTTTTTTAGCATCTCCCGGCACCAAGTCACACGTCGTGTCATCTGCTCTTCAGTCAGTCGATGCAGCATCCAGAGAGAACAAAGTTTCTTCGCGTGCAAATGGTCATGCAGAATCGAACTAATTGCTGGTGCATTTAGGTCTGAAGTACCCTCTATCTGTTGGTAGGTCCCTCATCTGTCCTCGTCAAGCATTTTCCTCACAGTAGTACCGTTTTCTTTCGTAACTGACATTTGTGGCCTTCTCGGCCTCTCAGCATTCTTCACAGTTAAATTTCTCCTTTGGAATGCTCTATACCATCTGAATATCGTTGTGCGATGTGGACAAACATCACTTAGTACAAGAGTCACTTCATCGAAGCACTGGTCTATGTTTAAACTACGCATGAAATTATAACGCAAAACTGCCCTTATCTCATTTCGTGACCACGATGCCATCGCAAGCACTTTACTCTCTATGCACGTGCATGTTCATACGTGGTACTATGCACGTATGAACATGTCTCAACATGCAGCAACAAGCAGCTTCCTAGGATTCATTATTGCGCCATACTGCAAAACTTTCCTAGTACCCTTTGTATACACATACTACCGACAGAATTGTTTAGCGCATATGTTACCACTTTAGCATGGCGTGCTACACTATAAATAATTGCTAAATACATTATATAAGGCAGGGAACTAAACAGCTGCCTCCCCAGCAGTGTTTACTTACCGTCTATTCAATAGTAGATTTTATTCAGTCGTCAAGTGACTTACAGCCAATGAAGGTGGAAGTAAATTTTTAGTGTTGTAAAAAAATTCGCCTTTATTAAAAAATGTCCAAAAGAAAGAAACTTGCAGTTATAGAAAGTGAAAGAATTGTTGTTTACGCCGAATGGGGATACTCTCAAGTTTAAATTGGAAAGAAAATGAATATCTCATTGCTATGCTCACAGAACTTCACAACGTTTTAGACAAACTGGGGGTCATACTAGGTCTGGAAGACCCAAGAAAGCGTCAAAACGGCAAGACAAGGAAATAAGAAACCTTTCTTTGTCAAATAGAAGATTAACTGCTGAAAAAATTAGAACCTTATACAACCAAGTTAATAAAGCGCAAATCAGTATATCAGCAGTAAAAAGTCGTTTAAAGAAAGTTGGTTTGCGAAGGTACATGGCTACAGGGAAACCCTTGCTCAAGCCAGATAGATTGGTTCTAGGCAAAGAATTTTTGTATAGGGATTTATTGGAGAAAGATATTCTGATGTACTCCCTACGGTAAAACACAGAGGTGATTTAGTAAATAAAAGGAATAGTGACAAAAGAAGTTTACAGAGACATTATAGAAAACCAATACCATCTCGAGAGAGATTATTTGAAGGTTCGTATGCTTTTATGCAAGACAGTAATCCAAAACATACTGGTAAAGTTTATAAAAATTATCAGCAAGAATTGGAAAAATGCAAAATTTTAAAAGAAATGGACTGGCGCCCCAATCCCCGGGTATTAATCCCATAGAGTTATTTAGGAGGAACTTGACATAAGAGTGAGAGAAGACCAGCCATCCTCTGCAAACACTCTTTTGGATATTTTAAAGACAAAATAGAATAAAACAAGAACCGGTACTTGTCGTAAATTTATAAACCGAATGTCCAGAATATGTGCAGGGCAGGAGCGAATATTTCGATAAGTTGAAAATATAAACAAATTATATTTATAAATAAACATTATGTTAAATATTAAAACACGCTATTATTTATATTACTTTAAGATGAAAAAATACAATATTTTATTCTTTTACTGGACATAAAAATTTTGTCTTTTTATACGAACACCCTTGAACGTTTTTCATGATCTATCAACGTCAAAACGTCAGTCAAGGTTAACATTTTTATCATGATGAAGTTCGTGAACGAGCAACGTTTGAGAATTACTAAAAATTACTACACAATTCTAAGTCAGTGGTCACAACTTTAAGAGCGCTTGCTCCAATTTTCGATCGTAATAATTGTCTTACAAGACAGACTGTGCATGCTATAGTGGATAAATTCGAGTCAAAATATTCACTATTATCAAGTCCATCCTGTGCCAGTGAGACAACGCACCTGACGAAGTACCGAAAATATCGCAGCCGTAAGTTCTTCAGTTCAAAGTGAACCAAATTAGTTAATTCCACGCCGTTCACAAGAATCTCACAAACACCCTTACAGGATCATATTAACCCAAAAACCGAAGCCCCCTGTTCTCTTGAAGTGCCGAAACCTCTTCGATTGGGCTCTGCTAAAGTATGAAGAAAATTCTGAATTTCATCAAAAAATCATTTTCAGCGATGTAGCTCATTTTTGGCTTAATGGCTTTGTCGATAAGCAAAATATACGTTATTGAACAGCAACAAACTCTCGTGTGCTTCAAGAAACTCCATTACAACCACAAAAAGTGGCCGCGTGGTGTGGATTTAATGGCGGAGGTGTGATTGGACCTTATTTTTTCGTCGATGAAAGTGATCGCCATATTACGGTCAATGGAGTTCGTTATCGTGCCAGGCTGGAAGACTATTTTTGGCCAGAATTGGATGGACTTGACATCAGTGATATATGGTTCCAACAAATTGGTGCCACATTACACACAGCAGGTCAAACAATTGATATATTGAGGGGAAGTCCGGTAACCGTGTAATCTCGATAAATGGTTCGGTCAAGTGGCCACCTCGCTCATGCGATTTAATGCCGTTGGATTTCTTTTTATGGGGTTTCATTAAGTCGTTGCTTTATCCCAACAAGCCAATAACATTAGAGGAGCTCGGGGACAATATCGAACGCAAAATTGCCAACGTTCCGACTGATATGTATGAAGGAGTAGTGGAAAATTGGCTCCAAAGGATCAATCGCTGCAAACGTACTCGCGGTGGTCATATGAACGAGATCGAATTCCATAGTTAACAGTATACATGTTACATTGTATACTGCACCTGGAATACATTACAGCCCCATATCTCAATTGTTCTATGTTTTATTTAAATACAAAATTGTTATGTCCATATTGAAAAACCCAGTATATCTACACTCGATGAAATGTTGAAAATTATCAAATGCGAACATTCAATTATTGTAGATCATATTTATTTCCATTTAACTACGTTCAAAAACTGTAGCAATAATTATTTAAAGCTGTTATTATTTATTATTACTAGCTTCAAGAAAATTTAGTATTCTATTATAGAATGCCAGAAAAATTTAACATTCATGGTATTTATGAAAATTTTCGTAACTGGCTCTATATAAAAGTCCATGTTTCTTTTCTAAATAATAGTACTATAAAATGAGATTACTATGCCAAGCAGGTGAGATTAGATTATTTGTAAAAAATATATTTTGAATTATTAATGAACCTATAAAAATAACAAAAAGGCCTAGTCCCTGAACTGAAAATTTCAAAATATATTTATTTCGCTGCAAATAGCTACAATCAAAATCAAAAATTCATTAATCGTTTAATATTATTTGCAGTTAGGAAGATATTCTTCCCGTCCATCATTGTACGAATGTATTTTAATCGTATGTTTGTTTACATTAAGATTAATCGCCGCGTAAAAAAATACAAAGTGGTTGCTTTCTAATGACGTTTCAAATAAATATGTATAAGGAACGACAATATTTCTACTGCGATAGCACCTACACTTTCTTCGTGAATTAAATATAGACAACGGGTCTGGATTTGCGGTTTTTTTTTTGCGTTGACACATGCACGCACGCACTCATACATGCGCACACATACACGATAACCAACTGAAGTAAAGGTCATAATATTGAAACAATGGATTTAGTTATCTATCGGTACAAATTGCGTATTCTGATCCCCCTATATGGAATCTATGCATTACAATCGACTATGCGTAACACAGAATGTATAAAAATTCAGGTGAATATAAAAACATAATCTAAAGAATATTGTTTGAAATATGACTAAATGTGATGTCATTCAGTTTGAATTTTATATAAATACTTTCACATAAACTTTTCCACATTATTTTTGTGTATGTAAGTTTTCTAAACTGTTCTCAATTTTTCAAACAAGCAAGGGCTAATATATTAATTGGTAACGTAGTTACAATTTTGCTACTGCTACTGCCTATTTAAGTATTTTCAATAACTCCGTATTCTTACTAGCAAATAGATGTTTCTTCTCTCATAAAACAGAATCGCTAATTAGTTTTTAGAATTTTGCCTATGTACAGTTCCAGAAAATGTATTTGCACACCAAATAAATTTTATCAATTTTAGTTGTTATATCTTTTAACACAAGAAACTTATAAATTAAAACTGCATTTAATACAGAAAAATATCATAGAAATAAAAATTAATAACTTTTATAAATGCCACAATAAAATATGTCTATGTAAAAAAACACAAAAATTATACAGGAAAAAGTAATTGCACACCATTCAGTAATTTAGCCAAAGAAGAATCTCTGATCAGGGAAATCCCATACGATTATCGATTCCCAACGAAACGTTATTACTGCTTAATATTTCACGAGCACGAGCACGAGAAAGTACAGTTGAAGAGAGGCAATTAGTCCTTAAAGATACATAATTTAAAAAAATCTCATAGAGAAATTGGTCGTATGTTAAACAAACCATTTTCAAACGATATATTATAAACGTTTAAAAATGAGACCAGGTTAATAATTCATTACGCTCTGGTAGTCCAAGAAAATGGAACGAGAGATGAAAATTTTATAATCCGAGAAATTAAGAAAAATCCTTTTAATAGTGCGCCTAAATTAGCAATGATTTGACACGACTGAAATGTGTTATAGAAAAAATATTGCCTACCTTTATCTTACCACACACGTATGTACTGAGCGACAAAACGAAGGCGCGTTTATCACACTAAGTCGGCAAGAAGATTGCCAGAGCATATGTTGACAAACACTTTCAATCTCAACGGTTGCCAAATAGACAAATGTTAAAAGGAATCGTTCGAATATTAATAACACCCTGTTTACTGCGTACGTTTCAAGGAATAACATCTATCATCAAGTGAACTTGTGTTATTAACTGAACTGACTGACTGATTGGCGAAATGTGTGTAAATTCTGACATAATAAAAAATATTCTTAGAAAGCATGGATATCAAGCCCTTTATGAGTAAAGACAAAAAGTCGAACGATTGGAATTTGCATAAAAATGTATTAACCAACCTGTAGAATTTTTGAAATCGGTTATTTTATCTTTCGAAAGTAAGTTTATGGTTATCGACTCAGATGGTAAGAAATGAGTACACGGAAAACAAGGAGAAGCTTTAAAAGCTCACAAGCTACAACGAAAGGGGCCGGTGGCAGCGTTATGCTGTGAGGCGATTTTGTGGTAAATGGCGTAGATTAACTTATATTTTATTCAAGGTATAATGGACAGATATTCTAACATTTTAAAAGAAAATTTTGTGTGGTGAAATTAAATTCAAGGAGTCGTGTCCTTTTTCAATATAAATATATGTCGAAGATACTGAAGTAATGGTTACTCTCTTCTGGGTTTCCGAGCTAGAGTCGCTGAGAATTTGTGGGAAATATTGGATCAGTTCGTTCGTGCCAAATAAAGAATAAGGAATGTGCAAATACTTTTTCGTTTATAGTTCGAGACATACACTGCAGGCCATAAGTTTGGAATCAGTTCCAGTAAATTCATAAAAATTAAAATTTATCTATGTTACGTTCGTATTACTTTGATATAAGTACAAAGGATTATTTTTAAGTACATTATAAAGCTTTACATAAAAGATGTAGTTTTAAATGCATTAATAGTTGGAAAATAACCAGAGATTAAGGAAACTCTGCGTGCGGTATTATTTATTCGAGCAGGTAATATTTCTGCATAATGAACGATTACCTGGAATGGACAAATTTTATTGCAGACCCTTCCGCATAAACCTTTTGTAATTACATTTAGTTTTTATATTTATAAGTATTTATACATTTTGAAGTAATGAGAATATTTTAGTTGCTTCGTATCATTTAAAGTGTGTAGACACATAAAAGTGTGTAGAATCAGTAAACATCGTTTGATTATGGCGAAGAGAAAGCAGATATCGCTAGAAAAACGTGTAGAAATTATTAGTCATCATAATCGGGGAGATTCTATACGGGATATCGCGAAAAGAATGAAGATATCGTACAAAAGTGTACAAAGTACAATTAAAAGATACCAGTCTACTGGAGGGTATACGGACAGAAAACGATCAGGAAGACCAAAAATTACAACTCCTGCAGAAGATCAGACAATTATATTGACGTCGAAAAGAAATACAAGATTAACGGCCTCGCAAATCCGCGGTGAGTTTAACAGGGAGCGTGAAACTCGGATCTCTTTAACCACAGTAAAAAGGCGGCTCAGAGCGGCTGGACTGATGGGACGTGTAGCAGTTCGCAAACCGCTTCTACGTCCTCAAAATAAAATAAAAAGGCTACAATGGGCTAAGTTACACAAAGATTGGACAATAGAACAGTGGGAAAAAGTACTATGGACCGACGAATCAAAGTACGAGGTCTTCGGTTCCAGACGTCGGATATTTGTACGAAGAACTGCTACGGAAAAAATGTTACCGCAATGTGTGATGCCCACGGTAAAACATGGTGGCGGTTCTGTAATGGTTTGGGGATGTTTTTCTTCGGCTGGTGTAGGAGATCTGGTGAAAATCGACGGATTTTTGAAAAAGTAGGGTTACAGACAGATTCTCGAACACAACGCTGTGCCCTCCGGTCTGAGATTACTTGGAGAAAACTTTATATTCATGCAAGACAACGACCCAAAACATTCTTCTCATTTATGTAGAGGATATCTCCAACAACAGGAAGCTGACGGTGTTTTACAAAACATGGTTTGGCCGGCACAATCGCCAGACCTCAATCCAATAGAGCTGTTGTGGGAAGAATTGGATAGAAAAGTGCGTGAAAAGTGTCCGACGTCCCAGACTCACATGTGGCAAGTTATACAAGATTCTTGGGCAAATATACCCAATGAAACCCTTACAAAATTAGTGTCTCGTTTACCGCGATTGTGTGCTGCCGTCATTAAAGCAAAAGGAGGGTATATCGATGAAAAGTCCATTTAGTTGATAATAAAAATAAGTGGATGTAAATAAATAAAATTTGCTTTTTTTCCTGCTTATTTTATAATAAAACGTTTTGGTATATTAATATTGTTTTATTTTTACAATGTTTGTTAAAGCCACTACAATATTTTCATTATATTCAGAAGTGATTCCTAACTTATGCAAGTGATTCCAAACTTATGGCCTGCAGTGTATGTGTACAGTAGTTTGTTTTATATCCTTATTATTATGGATTTATTATTTTAGTTTATGTATACTTTTTCTACCAGACTGTTCAATAAATTTTATTGTTCGATAAGGGGTGGCGCTATTAGCTTCGTCGTTTTATTTTTCTAAAATTAGGAACATGTGTGAAGTTTTTTCATTTTACATTTTCTCATTCGTATATTTACAGGTGTTTAAAGTAGACGCAGTATTCTTCTACAATAGAAAAAATTGAATATCGTGCAGTAATAAAATTCTTATTTTTGGAAGGTGTAGCACCAAAACAAATTTATTTATTTACGATTGTTAAAAGTGTATAAGGATTCTTCACCTTCAATTAGAACAGTAGAAAGATGGCTTGCCGAATTTAAACGTGGTCGTACAAGTCTTGAAGGCGATCCACGTGAAGGACGTCTAAAAATGCATCAACACCAGAAATCGTAGCAAAAATACAAGATATGGTTTTGGAAGATCATCGATTAACCGAGAGAGATTCAGTAGAAGCTCTAGGTATCTCATTAGATAGTGTGTGCAATATTTTGGCTGAAGTTTTAGGTTTCAGAAAGCTGTGTACAAAATGGGTGCCGCATTCGTTAACAATGGAACAAAAACACATCCGAGTACGACTTTCTTAGCAACATTTGAAACGTTTCAGAAAGAATAAAAAGGAATTTGTGCATCGTTTCAACACTATGGATGAGACTTAGATCTACCACCGTAATCCTCAATCAAAACAAGAGGCTAGGAAGTGGTGTGAACCTGGTACTTCGGCTCCGAAGCGAGTTAGAGTTTAGAAATCGTCCAAGAAGGTTCAAAATTCAAAAAGAATTTTAGATCCCAAAAAACTTACTTCCAAACTGGTAAAACAATGAACTCAAATTATTATTGTAACATTTTGGATCAGCTGGATATAAAAATTCGTAAGAGAAGGCCTGGTTTACAGAAGAAAAGAATCATATTCCATCAAGACAACGCAACGCATAGGGGAAATACATTACAAGCAAAAATTTACTGTGCAATTTTTAAACGTTTAAAATAGACAAGGGTGTATAAATTTTTCCGCAGCAAAACACTATTTTTTATTTAATATTTTCAACGCTATTAAAAATGGCACAAAATATCGCAAAATAAATTGTAACGAGTTACCTTAATTTCACATTAAGAAATTCTGTTGAAATGGTTAATAAATCATCAAAAAAAATAAGAAAATAGTTGACTTATCTTCGTTCCTTTAAATCTGCCGATGTGTTTACATTTAGAGACTGATATAAAAACCAAACATAAACATTATTCATATGAAGAGCGAAACTTAAACGAAAACCAAATGTAAGTTATTTACGTTATTAATAAAATAATTCACTGCAGAACAAAGGAATGACTAAGATATCGTTTCGCTCAGTCCCAGAACTCGTCAGTTAGTCTGGTAGATATTATTATCGAAATAATAATACAAAGTAATGAGAAGGAAAAATATATGCATTTCTCAAAAGGAAATGAAAGTACTCATATCACTTAAAAATCATATTAACACAACATTTACTGTGTATTCAAAAGTTAAGTTGCGCATACAAACGGCCATTGCCTACTATAATATAATTAATAAAATAATTCACTGCAGAACAAAGAAATGACTAAGATGATTGTTTCGCCAAAAATAGTTCTTTATAGTACCAATCCTATTCAAAAAAGTGTTATTTATATTGGGTTGTCGGAAAAGTCATGAAGGTTTTTTTCTGTTTGTAGGTTATTCATTAATATAAAGAAATATATCAATCAATTATATACTGTCCGTTTTCTTCGATAATCTTTTGCCATCTTTCGATAAGTTTAATAATTCCACGTTTATAGAAGGCTCTATCTTCATCGGCGAAGAACTTCACAATGTGCTAGGCTCGCCTTGTGATGAAATACAATTTGTTTACAATTAACTGAATTTTTCTGGATGATGAAGTTTAGACTGTCCAATTAGTGATAGTATATATTCGAATTAATTGTTTTATTCCTTGATAGGAGTTTGAAAAACACAATACCTTTAAAATCACACCACACTGTATTTACAGTGCGTTTTTAAACCTTCTGATGAATCTGCTTTCGAGTCAAATCACTTCTTCCCCACGCTTGCCGAACTTATCGCAGAGCCATCAACTCAAATTCATCGAGTTCATGAGATATACAAATATTGTGTTTGCTGACGTATTCTAGCTTTTTACTGTAGTCTTGAGTGCTTTCTACAATTTTTCGTACTCCGTACCGTATGTTTGAGTCGATCAATATTCCTGTTTTGTCGCCAAAAGTTTATATTTTGCAATCGTCAGCCTCAGTAGATCTCTATGACCCAGCATCCTCGTTAAGGTTAAAATCAGCAGCATAGAATTTCTTAAACCAGTCAGCATTGACATTCTTATAAAGCACAGTTACCATAAACTTTGCCCAACTTTTCACACGCTTGCTACATATTTTACTGAAACAAGAGTAAAATTCTATTTTCAACTTTTTATTAAATTTCAAACATTCCACCAAATCTCTCATAGAACTGTCAGCTGATAGTTCTAACTTTATTTTCGCCATAGTATAAAAATAGATGCGCAAGTTACTAATACTTCTAAAAATCTAAAATCAATATAATTAATCTTCTTTACGTAACAAACCAAATGACAGTTGCCAACATTCAGTTTTAGTTTGTATGGAGAACAGGATTGCGCAAAAATATTCAGATTTTGTTAGAGGTAAATACGTCATTTCAAATTTTAGTAGATATGAAAATTTTCAGATCGTCTATGTGCATAGGCAAGAACAGAACAAGTTAAAGGTATCAGACAATCATTTATAAAAAAAATAAACAAGAGTGGTCCCGAATTCAACTTTTTTATTTTTAATAAGGTACAAAATTCAACAGGATTTGTAGTCAGAGTAAAAAAAACAATGCGCTTCATTATTTCACTAAAATAAACTCTGCAAAGATTCTTAAAATTAGGGAAAAACATAAAAATGTGGAATGATGGGAGCGACGCTGAGATATATAAGAGCACCATAAACATTACTCCACAACTACCTGAATTAAATCATAACCACTTAATTGAAAACCCACACCCTATTTAAAAATCCAAACTAAGATCGAGAAAAATGTAAATGAAAATGTATCTTGGATTTTAACCCATATTTTCACAATTACAAACAATTAAGCATTGATTTTTACCCAGGGTTAAGGAAAACCTAAACATAATTTCCAGTTTCTATTAATGGGCAATTAACTATTCATTCTATGTAATATTTGGAAGCAGATAGTCGTGATTCTAAAACCAATAAACTAGGAAGGACAATTACTAATTCAACCTGGTGCCCACATTTTTATTTAAGAAGCACAATATATAGTTACCAAAGTAAAAAAAATACTTTCAAAATGCTAATTTCTAGATATATGGAAAACACTTAGGTTCCAAGGTCCCCAAATTTTTTCTGACCAATTTTTTTCCAAAAAATTATAACCCTTGTTACTTCGCAACATTATTTTCCTTCAGACAAACACATTTTCCACAACATCGGTGCCAGGGTTCTATAGCTGCCAAGAACGCTTCTATAAGGTTTCCGCTTATCCACTGAAAAATCACTGTTGGAACAATGGCCTTATTAGAAAATAAACGGCCACGGCCTTTAATTATTAGAAATCAAAATTCTCTCACAGTGAAATCGAATGAACAGCTATACATGATATATCACTTCGATATTGCTGTCACATAGAAGCTCCTGAGTTAAGACAATGAGCAGAACCGTTTTCTTGATGGAAAAGCACATTTGTCTGTAATTTTTTGCAGTACTGATAGAAAACTTATCTTCAAAATATGTTCGTAGAACGCAGTTCCTTCTATAACGAGTGAAAACTTCGCTATCCAAAAATGTGGCTCTTTTTTATTGTCAGTGCTGTCAGTGTTGCTGACAGCCATATATATATATATAATATATTTTGCGTCTTCATGGATGATATTAGCAGAATTCATGGAAGTCCCAACTTCAAAAGCTTATTACTCACATCTAACTGGAGGTACTCCAACTTACTCTGTACTTAACCATGTTATCGGTTCGGCTGAGTCGTGGCCAATGCTTCTTGGATTTGTCGTCACACGAGGTTCTTTAAACTGTCGTAATTACAAACACACATTTTTTGAATGCATAACACCATCACTCTATGTCTCACTCAATTAACAATAAATATCAATGGATAGGAGCAAAGTAGACGCTTACCTGCTATTCTTGTACAGCTAAGTCACCATTTCAAGTATCAAAAGCGCTTTATACCATAGGGATAGCCGCACGAGCTCTGTGCACTATACAGGGCCTGTGACACGAATTTAGTGTCTACGTATTTTATGTTCAACCATATTTTTCTATTTACGCACAATCTCTCTTAAAATTTGATCGTTTCTCTCGTGTAGGTTGATTTATTCTACTTTTATTCGTAGTAATAATAGTAAATTTGTAATATTAATTTATCTTAGAGTAGCGTTTCTCAACCTTTTAATATTTAATATCAATTTTCAATCACAATTCTCATAGTTTCCCCACACCCCCGTCGTACAATAATTTTCTCTTAAAATCGTGCTGTAATTACTGTATTAATCACTTGTCTCTACATTACATTACACAAGTTTACAAATTCCGGTCAACTTTTGGATCAGAGCAGATAAAAACAAATCTTAACGTTATTTGAGGTGCTGAATTCAAATCCGGGTTTCGTTTTTCAAAATTGGTTCTAGTTTGTGAGTTCGCGCATGTTGACAGCACTGCGCTATCATAATGACAGTCAGCTGTTGGCGTCGTTATTTAATTTGTATTTTTAAAGTTTTTTTTTTGAATCCAAAACGTGTGAAAATGCAAAGACAGAATTGTAAAGTTGATTCAAAGTGTTTCTGTTATGTTTGCGGATGTTATATGATCAGAAAAAGTTATTAGTAATGTGATAAAAAATACATATTTTTATTATTTTGATTTCTCTGTATCAAACACTCACAAGCCGTGGGTATCGAAATTGTTTTGTAACGCGTGTAGCACAATATTATACAAGTGGTCACGCGGTAAAAAAGTATGTTTTTCATTTTTATTGCCAATGTTATGGAGAGAGCCGAAAAATCATGTAGGTGATTGTTACTTTTGCTTGATGAATGTCGTCGGTCTATGCAAAAAAAACTAGCAAAATATAAATATCCTGAAGTATCATCAGTGTCTAAGCCAGTTCCCCGTGCGAGCAATGATCCTTTGCCAATTTGTCCAGGTACGAGTGCAAATTCCATGGAAACTTGTAGTTAGTTCATCACCGACGAACACTGGAAGCGATTTTAACATGGAGGAAAAAATATCGTCGTACGCCAAAATCAAAGAGGGAATATTTGTCGGACCTGATATTCAAAAATTAATGGCCAACGGAAACTTTACAAAATGTTTAACGCCCAATGAAGCAGCATCATTTCAAGATGTTGTTCACAACTTTCTCGATAACCGCAAAACCCCGGATTTCAAGAAGAAAATCTACAGTTTGTTGCAAAATTATTGCAAGATTGGAGCTCGAATGTCTCTCAAAATACATTCCCATCTCGAATTTTTTCCTGAAAACTTAAGTGATACAAGCGACGAGTAAGGAGAGCGACTGCACCAAGATTTGGCGAAAATCGAAAAACGATACCAAGGATTTTGGAACGAGGGCATGATGAGCGACTACTGGACTTTAATGCATGAAACAGATCCCAAACAGTACAAGCGACTCAGTTCGACTGCTGTTCATTTCTACTTTAACATTTTTTAATGAATAAAATGGAGATTAATTGTCAAAAATTGTAAAAAATGTGTTTATTTAATATCTCGAAAACCAGTACCAATATCAAAAAACGGAGTGCAGATTCGGATTCAGCGCCCAAATAACCTTAGAAACAGCTTTTGGTTATTTAGATCCAAAACCGTGTATACTTGTGTTATTAGAGGTAAATTCAGTCATAATTTCCTAAAGAGTATAATAAAATTTTTATAATTAATTATTATACACAGTATCGTAAAAATTCATTAATCTTTACATCAGCGTTTCTAAACCTTTTAATATTCGGGCCCCCGTCAGCCTCATACAATATCAAGTATCAACAAGTACACATACGAGCATTGGTCGGACGATAAAATCGAGAAAATATTCTCAAACTTAAACTTTGCGTTTACCATCACTGAAGAAAATGAAGAAGAGGTGCCTCTGTTGTCATTTCTTCAAAAATTTTGGCAACAGAAGCATGAAACTCAATGAACCTGACCGACATTTGGAAACACTTCATAGTGTGTAATTCTTCGAATTATAACTAAAATCATGTAAAAAGCAAAAAACATTTTTCAAAAAAACTTTGTATGTGAATGAGAAAGCTTTACTTGTCAATAGAACCAATAAAACTCAGAGAAACAATAAAGTTACTTTAAGGATAATGTATATGTACATACGTATGTTAAATATATGTGCACAAATCGTATGATTTTTCTTTACCGATACGTCATTAGCCATCAATTATGTAGTACTACCTCAGACACTAAATTTATATTATTTATTTACCAGATATAACGAACTTTATACATTAAAAATTGTAATAGAAAATAAACAATATCATTTTCAGAGAATACTTGAAATCTGTATTGACTGAAAAGTACCAACTAGATTCATCCTACTAAAAATTATCGACGTATCAGTCAAGAAAAGCGAATCAACTGAATGTGTATCAGTAGAGTACGCTACAGTTATTAGTTTATATTAATTTTTTATTATTATAAATCATGTTTAAATTAATATAATATAGATATATAAAAGAAATTTATATTTTTTTAAATATTCACTAAGAAAAGATAAATATTATTTTATTTATATTTTCTATGATAGAAATTTGATGTATCTACTAACAATTCTCCAGTACCAGTTCTATCTGAATAAACTAATCTTATCGGTCTTACTTCTTGATCATCGTAGTTGTTTGGAAAAGTAAGCTTTCTTCCATCTCTATAATTTTCCGATGTTTGTAAGCCATTGAAATCCGAGTAGAAATGTTCCTTATATCCTTTCTGAAAATATTCATCTGGAAAGTGAATTTTATAATTCTTTTCTTCAATATTGTTTCCATCATCATTATAAGGGAATTTTAAGTTATCATGTTTGAAATTGTTGAGATTGTTTTTGTATCTTTTCTTCGAATATCTATAACCATAACTCTGTTCATAAGTCGGATAATCTTGAAAAAATTGGTAAGAAGGCGATGGACTACTCTGTATGTTATTTTGATTTACGTAACTGGGTTTAATTCCATCAAAATATCTGAAAAATCCACCATTGTAATTATTAAGATAATTCAGAAGAACATCGGGGTTGCTGGGACATCTTGGATAAGCATAGGTGCATGTATCAGAACCATCTTTTGAATTATATCCTAATAAGGCCGCTTTGCCCAGCAGCAGTATCGGCGAGGTAGTGGGCACTTCAAAGGATGATAATAATCTGTAATATAATAAATGAAAACGTAACTATAGAAAATTATTTGTCATTCAATAAAATACCCAGTTAATGAATCCATATCAATTTGGAATGATGGTAGAAATGGTAATTGTCTTCCAGAAGTAAGAGTATTTCTACCTGCTGTCATCTCACACAATAACTTTGGGACGCAATTATGGTCGTCGTTTTTTGTAATAGAGTATAGAGCCTCTAATATTATTTGAGTATTTAATAGAGGATTATTGCTTGACTGGTATTGTCTGTAAGGATTTTCGTGTATTTGAGAATAACCCTTGCGGCTTTGTATTACAAAATTTGTAAGATTCCTAAATGAGGTTAAAACGTAATTTTAAATGTGATCTCTATTCCGGAACTATTTACTTACCACAACAAGGATAGCGGATCATTTTTTGATTGCAGTATTCCTAACACACTAATGCAAAATAAACTACTTATCATTAACACAGCACCTCTTCTTAGACTTGTCATTTTGTAGTTCGGACGAGAACTGATCAATTTTTAAAGGTGCATTAATAAATATAAATTCGCTTATTTGCAATTTCTTCTTTTTTTCCTCCATGTGGGCGATCTATACAGTTGTCCAACCTATATGACTATATGCGTATTATTCAATGGAATTTCACTTTGTCTACTTTGTATGATACAAATAATAACAGTGACGTTAACTAACTTTCTCTATAATTTTATTCGCCAGTACTTTTCAAAAGTCCTACTCAAAAGATACATAATCGGAAACACATATTAATTATTTTAATTTCGTTTAATATTAGCAACCAAAAATACTAATGCTATCATACAATGTCGTCCGAAAATAATTTGTCAACTTTGATATGATAAATTTATGTATTTTATATTGCCAAATAAACTTACTAAAGCATGTTTCGAATTGCGCGGTTTTTTTAAGAATAAATAAAATATAGATGGCGCACTGAATTTGTCTGGGTATTTGGGCATTTAAAAAGTGTGTATATGACATTTATAAAAACGGCTTCGTACACGGTACAACAACGCGTTCAAATTGTTAAATTATTTTAGGAAAACCAACGTTTTTAGAAAATTACGTGAATTTTATGGTTTACATAATCGTCCATCTGAAAGCACTCATGGTCGAATTATTAAAAAATTTCAAGAGACCGGTTCCGTGGAAGATCAAAAAAGTAAAAAATACAGTCGTAGTGGTCGGTCACGAGGAAATATTAGTTTGGTTCGTGAAAGTGTGGCTGTAGATTCTGAAATGACCATTAGACGACGCTCACGACAACTTGGACTTAGTGAATCAACAACATGGCGTATTTTTTTGCTCTGAAGGCATTTAAGATTCAAATAACACAGAAACTGAAGCCATTAGATCATTTAAAACGTCGTTCATTTGTCAATTTCATCAATGAACAACCAACTGATTTTTCTCAAAAAATAATGTTTTCCGATGAGGCACATTTCGAACTGGTGGCTATGTTAATAAACAAAATTGCTATATCCGGGGTTAGAAAAATCCACAAATTATTCATGAGAAACCTATGAATCCTAATCGAATTACTGTTTGGTGTGCATTATGGTTAGGTGGTGTAATTGGACCTTACTTCTTTGAAAATGCTGTTGGTGAAGCTGTAACTGTCAATGATGATCGATATCGTCGGATTTTTGGAGCCTGAATTAAAGAATATTAATCTAGAGGATATGTGGTTTCAACAGGATGGCGCTACACCTCACTTTGCACACGAATCAATTAATTTATTGAGAGAAAAATTTCCTGGAAGTGTAATCTCCAGAAACGGTGATGTTAATTAGCTACCAAGATCATGTAATTTGACACCGTTAGACTATTTTCTTTGGGGTTATGTGAAAAGTCAGGTTTATAAAAACAATCCACAATCAATTCCTGCTTCGAAAGATGAAATTAATCATGTCATTGGTTAGATAGACCCTCAATTATGTCAAAACGTCATTAAAAGTTTTAACAAAAGAGTGGACGTCTGTGAAGCTGCAAGAGGTCATTGGGCAGATATTATTTTTCGCATATAAATGTCATAACTGATATTTCAATTACCAATAAAGAGTTTTTGAAAGTGAATGCGAATTATGTGTTTTATTTATTCTTTAAAAAAAACACGAAAATTGAAACACCTTTAGATTTTAATAATTCTCCACTGTTATTTCCTTGTAATTATATATCACTCCCGCACTGAAAATAATTTAATTGACTAGAATATATTCCGTTTGTGTTATATTTACCTTTTAGCCTGAGGAAGCCACTGTGTTGGCGAAACTATTGTTACTATTTTGTAATACAGATATTTTGTGAAAATAACACAACTAAGTTTTTGTATGTAATTTTGTTATGAATTTTCATCAAGTAAAGGCCACATCAATTAATTAGCTCAGTGTTTGTATCATTAGCTTACATAACAATCCAAAGTCTTCAGTCATCATTTTTACTGTTGAGTACTTTTTCTTAAAATAGCGCCAACTATATAACAATAAACTAGTGCATCGCAAAGTGAGTTTAAACTTTGTTTTAATACAGGAGAAATGGAAGAGTTCTAAGTGTCAAAACTTTGACCTTATTTTAGTTAAGTATTGTGTGACATTTTATTATGGAAAGACTCAGCCCGGCACAGGGTCCACAAATTATTCAGCTATATTACGAAAATCAGCGTTCCAGAAGAAATGTGTTTCGTGTGCTTACAGCAACTTATGATCTACGTAATCGGCCAACCGAACGCACAATTCGCTATACCATTGAAAAATTTGAAAAGCACTTTTCATTATTAGACAATACACGACCAAATAGGCCACAGCCAGGACGTAGTGAAGAAAATATAGCGATGGTAGCTGAGAGTGTACGCGGTGACCGTGAAGAATCCATTCGAAATAGATCTCAACAGCTTGGTTTGTCGTATGCTACAACATAGCGTATTTTACGTATGAATCTTGGTTAGAAAGCACAAAAAATTCAACGCGTTCAAGAATTGAAAGCGGCCGGTCTTTCAAATCGTCACCGTTTCAGTCTTTGGGCTCTTGAAAAGCTTGAAACAGATCCACTATTTTCGACAAAAATTTTGTTCAGCGATGAGGACCATTTCTAGTTTAATGATTACGTCAATAAGCACAATTGCCGTATTTAGAGCGAAGAGCAACACGAAGAAGTTCGAGAACTGCCATTACATCCAGACAAAACTATGGTTTGATGTGGTTTACGGGCAAGTGAAATCATCAGTCCATATTTCTTCAAAAATGAAGACGGCCACAACGTAACTGTGAATGACGTCCGTTATGGCGCCATGATAACGGACTATGTATTGCCTAAAATTGAAGCCCGTTGTCTCGACATTTGATTCCAACAAGACGGCGCTATTTACCACACAACCCGTGAAAGCATGGCTTTATTGCGAGAACAATTTGGAGAACATTTAATTTCATGTAATGGACCTGTGCAATGACCGCCTAGATCACGTAATATCACACCTTTAGACTTTTTCCTTTGGGGCTAGGCAAGTCCAAAGTTTAAATGGATACGCCAGCTTCGATTGAGCAATTGGAAGCCAACGAAACTCGCATTATTCCCCAAATACCACTTGAAATACTTGAACGCGTCATTGAAAATTGGAACTTCAGAATGGACCATGTTGAGCATAGATACGGCCGACGTTTGAAGGAAATAATTTTTAAAAAATAAATCTCAATAAATCTCGTTTGTATGCTAATAAAGAATACCCGATAAAATTGAAGTTTTTTATATTTGAAAAAGGTACCTCCAAACGAATCATCCCTTACTTAGCTCTTTCAATGCAATCTGCTCTAAATTTAAGAAATATATATGGATACATATGGAAGAAGTCTTTACTCACTGTATATATGATATTAACATAAAAATGCAAGGAAATCAATGTAAAGCATCGATATGATCATGTCTCGTTAGGTGTACTATTCAACAACTGGATTTAATTAAATTTTATGTACATACGTATAATGTATCGTACGTTTTCAATATATCTTTGTTGCAGTCGTGGACTGAATATTCTAAATTCTACTATCTTACGGTTCCAATACTATTACAAACACAACTACTTGCAGCAACTATTGAAAGGTATTCTGCACTTTAAATATTTGAAATTAATCTTTTGATATGAACTATATATAATATTAAGAAACGATGATTTCCATTGGAATACAGTAATATATTTTTAGAATTACGATTTACGTATATTAAAACTTATCAGCGGTAAGAAATGTTTTTAAAATTATGACATAGCACTTTATACTATAACTTGATATTTTTAAAGTACATACGTTGCCGCTCATAAAAGTTTGGGCACTTACTAAGGTACTATAAAACCACGAAGTAGAAAGTTGTGCACCTGTTAAATAATCGTAATATTAATGTGCAATACTGTACGATGAATGTAAAATAGGAATTCAGATACTTTAGATAAATATATTTCTAGAAAGAAGGTTTATTGCGAAATTTCTATTGTTTAGTTTATTGCGGCCGGTTTATGTTACTCGGAAATACCAAATTACGTGCACCTGAGGTTGTTTACAACGAGGAAAAAGACGGCATAGGGTTGTAAATTTTTACTAAAATGTACTGTAGGTATAGTTCAGTCGTTTTTCGTCATTTATAGAATATATTATGTTCTGTACCATAATAGATTAATTATGACCAAATCACATGAATGTTTTTGACATAAAATATCTACTACGAAGGTCTGATTTACACGTACATAATTATCTTATTATGTGACATACTTCTAATTATTTATTTATATTTTATTATATTATTTATTTACCTCTAATCAAAAAATTAACCTAAAAAAAGTCGTTGTAATAGCATTAATCCTGGAAGTTTAACTGATTTATTTTATATTAAATATTGAAAATGAATACAGGTTATTTTGAATTAATCTTGTTAACAAAATGTATATTAATTTATTTTTGTCCTATTCCATATATAAAACAAGTTATTAAATTAATTTTTTCAAATTTAAAAAATATTTAAGCTAACTTTGCGTTCACAATAACTTGGATTTAGTGGATCAACAACATGGCTTATTTTACACAAGGGTTTAGCTCTGAAGGCATATACGGTTTAAATAACAGGAACTGAAGCCATTAGATCATGTAAAATGTCGTTCATTTGTCAATTTCATCACAGAACAACCAGCTGATTTTTCTCAAAAAATAATGTTTTCCGATGAGACATATTTTGAACTTGCTGGCTATGTTAATAATCGAAATTGCCGTATCTAGGGTGACGAAATCCACGAATTATTCATGAGAAACCTATGCATCCTAAATGAGTTACTGTTTGGTGTGCATTATGGTCAGGTGGTGTAATTGGACCTTACTTCTTCGAAAATGCTGTTGGTGAAGCTGTAACTGTCAATGGTGATCGATATCGTCGGATTTTTGGGGCCCGAATTAATGAATACTGATCTAGAGGATATGTGGTTTCAACAGGATGGCGCTGCACCTCACTTTGCACACCAATCAATTAATTTATTGAAAGAAAAATTTCCTGGAAGTGTAATCTCCAGAAACGGTGATGTTAATTAGCCACTAAGATCATGTGATTTGACACCATTAGACTATTTTCTTTATGGTTATGTGAAAAGTCAGGTTTATAAAAACAATCCACAATCAATTCCTGCTTTGAAAGATGAAATTATTCGTGTTATTGGTGAGATAGAGCCTCAATTATGTCAAAATGTCATTGAAAATTTTAACAAAAGAGTGGACGTTTGTGGAGCTGCAAGAGGAGGCCATTTGGCAGATATTATTTCTCGCATATAAATGTCATAACTGATACTTCAATTACCAATAAAAAGTTTTTGAAAGCGAATGCAAATTATATGTTTTATTTATTCTTTAAAAAAACCGCAAAATTTGAAACACCTTTTATTTGGAAAGTATAACAGTAATACATACAGACAGGCTAGATTAATATAGTTGCTGAATATTATTCTCAAAGTATAATAGCACATAAGTAATGCGTCATTTACAGTAGTCCACCCATGTTTCATAAAAGTTTTTTATTCTTTCAGCACTACATACCATATAAAATTGTAATCGTCTTTGTCAAATTACCTCTTAGCGTTGATAATAATTAAAACACATAAGATAAGAAAAACGAATTTATTTAAATTAGAAGAACATATAAAAAGTACAAAACAAGTAAGTATATTTAAATAAGCGGATATGTAGAGAAGATCGGGGCACATTATACATAATTTATATAATAATGCTCACTTTCAAAATGCTACTTATTAAGAAACAATGAGTAACATTTTAAAAATAAGCTACATTATTATATATAGTGACGAATTAGATCTATTAAAATTCGAAGTTATAAAATTTTTCATGTATTATCGTAAAAACTATACCAAAACAAAATCATATTTTAATAATTCTAATTCAGAACATAAATTATTTTTAGCAACTTCTATGCTCCTTTCTTAACCTCAAAACACTATCGTCAATTGACTAATATCTCTGTACATGTCTACAACAGTGTTTTACTACAAGAGATGTATGTATGTGCACTATGTCTACCTTCTCCATAAGTGCTGACACTGCAGTATGACACAACGCTTCATAGATTGCGTATTATAACTAGATGCGGCAAGCGTTGGTGTTATATAGGAGACCACAATAGTATTAACGTCGTAAAATTACTATTCTAAAAATGACATACTGTAACTTGAATTTAACTGAAGATGTTCTGAAACGACATAAAGCAGGGGAATTTAATTTACAAAACAATTGACGGAGATTAACAATGAATATAATAGTCTGATAATTATGAGGAATCGGATTCGTTCTTATACATTCATAGGTAGCGAAGCGAGCGGAACCGATGAAAATGTTTTGCAAAGAAAAGTAGTTTATGGAAGAAATGGCCATACATGACATACTTGCTCATTTTATAAAAACGGTAAAAGAACAGTAAAAAAGGGGATTGTACTCCGATTAAGGCGTAGTTGGAGAAATTCCTTACAAACTTACTATTCGAACATCTTTTTTACTGAAGAAATGCTTGAAAGTGCTACTATTTCCACTAATGAGGAAATCAACTGTCAATCAAGTAAGTATTCATTAAAAGAGACGTGCGTTAGTATTACGAATAAAAATAAAACATTAATTTTTACTAGGTCCACTGTATATAAGTGGTTCCTTGAAGAATAATAACTGCAATATGAGGGTGGAAATACGAGGCGCCGATACTTCAAGCTAGTATAACTCACTTTAAATTTTTAATAAACTGTTTGAGTTTTGACTATAAAGAAATTAGAAGCTTTTTAACTCTGGCGTTTAGACTAAATAAAAATAAATTTGTTGCCATCAGGTCATTGGGGCATCATTTTATAAATAATCGTGAAACTCGTTACACGCCAAGTCAATATCTAACCGTTGACGAGTAACTGAAAACATTTTAGATGCTATATAGCATTCCCCACAAAGCAAAAGAAGATGGAGATACTACGGTGTCTTTGTATTTACCTAAAATGTTCTATAGTACTAGTCAAAATGTCACAGTAGATAATTGGTTTTCATCAATTGATCTTCCTGATAAATTGAGCAAGAGAAATATTTCAGTGGTTGGAACTAAGCAAAAATAAGTTGTTCCTCCACAACTACTAATGCAAAAAAAGGCTTTCTAGCAATTGACTGCAAACTATGAACACTAGATGTTACATCTCACACTCCTAACAAAATAAAAAGATGTTATTATTATCGAGTTTTCATAGATATGGAGTTGTTAATGAAGAAACATGGAAACCAGATGTAATTTTCATCTATAATTCAACCAAGAAATAGTCGCTGGACATTTAGGATACTTTGTAGCATATTAGATATATTACAAAAGTAATAAAATATCTGCCATTTCAAACCTGACGTTAGAACATTTTCGTTGCAAAATTTAAATCTTCAACTAGTTACACCATATATGTATAAAAGATTAAAAATGAAAAACTTGCCTAGATTTTTACATTCCCTTATCTCAGATTTATTAGAACAAGACTCCCAGTACATAGATAGTGGTGACATTTCTGAAAATAGTGCATTAATAAAGAAGAGATGTCAATTCTGTCCACAAGAAGCAAATAGGAAGAAGGCAAGGCATCTGCAGAATATCGAAAAACTGTGTCTAACATGTTCAGAGAAAATTATAATCTGATAATCTGATAATCTTTTATTTGTAGAATATAAATCATGTTGAATTATTAATGTGGTTGTAGAATTCCGCTATTGTAGGCCATGGGCATCTTTGCTAGCGAGTTGGAACTGCATCCCTAGTACTTCTGCTGTCGACATTTATTTGTTGTTGTCAGCTTCAGTACAACAGCAACAGAAATAGTAGTTGTTAATGCCTGAAGATGCAAGTAAAGAAGAAACGTTGGCAGCAGACGTACCGAAGACGCAGTTTCAACCTGGAAGTCAAAATGAAGTAACCATGTTGAAGTATTATTTTTATTTTATAGACTGGGCCTGCTGTCTAGGATACACATACTTTTTTTATACTGCAGTATGCGTGTTTTATTTATTTGTTCAAATATAAAATATAACTAAAACCACTCAGACAACCATTGTTTTGTACGGTGTCTTATATATCACGATAGTATTCACGCATGAAAAGTAATCCCATAGTATTCTAGGGTTAAAAATGAAGATCTTTTATTTAAAATTCTATCTCTGAATGTTTAAAATTCAAAGATAAATGTATGAATGCGTTATCCACGAATCTTCTTTACATAAAAATAATAATGTTAAGAAAGCAAGAGAAATGAATATGTATATGAAAAAGACTTTTAATAACAATTTAAAAATATATTTTTAAGAAACTATTTATATATTAATAACCAAAAAACAACTATAAATAATAGTACTAATAAATTATAATTTCGTTACATGTCTAAAGATTGAGCAACGTAAAATGTTAGTGCGTGCACTCGTAATTATACACAGCTATAAAGTGAAACATCTTTAATGATGTGTCATTCGATGCAGTTCTTTGTTTCGAACTAACTTACACGTTAGATAAAAAGCAAGGATCATTTCACAAGCACGCTACATGCTATAAATAATGTACACATATTATGTACATTAAAATGGAACAGATAACATGTGGTCTTATTATTTTTGTACATTGAGTGACTTTTCTAATCGTATTCTCTAAATTTGTTTATCCTCCCATTGTTTTTAGATATGTTAAACAATCACTAATAAGTTTCAAATTACTCCTCTGGATAATTATCAATTATGATAATAGAATATAAATACTAATATTAAAACATTTCCATGCATCCCTCCTGCTAATAAATAACGTAATTAATATAAAGATAACATCGTTAAAATTGGGAAAAAATTGTCTATTTTTTTAAGCAAAATTATAGAGTATAAATAACAGTACAACAATAATAATAATTGACTTACCATCCCCCCAACAGCTTAAAGCAAATTACAGTACGCATGGCAAGTCTTGAGTTATTATTACGCCCACGTTCGTGGTACGTCTTAGATGTTTGGCTGCCAGCATTTACTTAAACGAGAAAGGAAACCAGCAAAACCAACATTCGCACACAATGAATGATCTGATTCGTTCTTGAGACCCCCTGGCGTGATAAACCAGTAACCCATCACTGAATTATCAGCCAACTTATAAATAAAATAAATTAAACGTAAATTATATGCCAAGAAAGCTTTTCACTAACACACTATACATAACATACCTCTTCATGCCATAAGTTGCGTTACTCAATCGCTACTTTGAATAACGTATTATTTATGAAATAGTAATGTGATCAACACATACAGTCAAGTTTAGTGTCTTTCTCATCTTTAGTTGAATTTGGCCAGCAGGTGTGTGCAGATGAAATGAAATATAGAAAAGAATCCCATAGTAGTAACTGCTCTATGAAGTATACAATAGAGAAATTGGACGTTTTAAAACTCTCCAACCGTTTGGCATTAGCAAAATGTTTGTGTATCGAACTATCAATCGATATGCGCACAACCTTAAAAAGATGACCGTAAAGAATCTGGACGATCACACACATAACGTGTAGCGGCAGTCAAAACAGTACGAGCCAGAATCCTTCTAAACCCTATACAATAACAGAAAATTGGGGAAAACGATGATTTTGACGAAACAGGTATGATGCAAAGTCAAGGTCGCGACTTGGGATTTTTGATACTCGACGAGACATTTCGTTTCCCCTCAATTTATCGTATGGACAAATCAAGTTATTAAAGAGGTACAGCAAAAACAAGTACATAACAAGTTCACGGAGGAGAAAATTTTGGTGAAATTCTTGAGCAATACATTGTTCAACAAGCAAGAATGGATGTTTCAAGCTCCTTTAAAAATTTGGGAATCTGGATGCCGACTCAAGGAGGAAACAATTTATAATATGAATGAAATAGTTAATTCAAAGAGATATATAGATATTCCACAACGTTCAGTTTTGCCAAGATATAGAGGCATTACATCATTTATTTAAAAAAAATATCTTAGATAAATTGAAGCCATATTTCGACCATGGTATGCTCTTCTAATATTCTAGATCTGTCGCCGATAGGATTTTTGTGATGTAAAATGCAACAATTTTCGAAAAAGCGTTGCTTGAAATCTAATGAATTAAACACCAAATTAAGAGAAATATGGACATCTTTTATTCCTAAACACTGTCAAGAATTTGTAACCATTACCCCTACAAAATTTAAGCAATAAAACGGGGTTAAAGCTACGTAGTAGCACATGACTCTATTCATTTACCGTTAATTAGTTTAATTTGATTTTTAGCTTCTATATTACTTCAAATAAGATATTTAAGGTAAATTTTAGTGGAGACTGCGGTTAATTAAATCAATCAAAAAAGATAAATAAAACCCTTTCCACATCAATGTTCGTATTCTATATGCGTATTTCGACAACTGAGTTGACATCATCAGCAGATAATTAATCACAGTGCCCTGGATCCGCGGTAAAACTCGCACAGAGCAACTCAGCAATGATTTTCCCCGCTAACCACTAATATCACACTGTGTACAGTAGGTACCACAGTAAGGTCTCTAGCTTGTTATGTAAGCAAAATTTTGGCAATCGGAGCATGTCTGATTCATAATACACAAAGAATACAAATACAAAAACGCATTATTGTTCGAAAATAGAAGATATGTATTCATGTAGATATAGTAACGCGCGTAATATACGAATAATTCTTTTCTTTGATTTTAATTATTCCTTGTATATATATATATATATATATATATATATATATATATACAACAATTATATTCCTTAATAATTAATTAATTTCGAATGAATTTATAAGATAACTGTTCTTATAATACGATTTTATGAATAACGTATATATAAATATATGTTTTTGCGCAAATATAATGAGCTAATTGTTTAGATCTAAATATTAATTAAAAACTATTAATAATGATACTAATGTTAAATTCAATATATTGATATGATGGTCGATATAAAAAGTTTTGCACCAAATCAATTTTCAATTCAAATAATTTTGACTAATGCAAATTTAATAATTGCATCATCATCTTCATCAAAATAGTTACTTAAAATATTAATCTCAGAATTAAAATTACGTTAACAAAATAAATATTCTATAGAAAACAGTACGCAAAATGCAGTGTGAAAGTTTGGTCCTCACATTTAACAATTCTTCGCTATTTTGCGGAATGAAATCTATATATTAATTTCGCTTAACAATTGCGATTTAGATTGCTAACCTTTTGTGGTAATGAGTGCGCAAGTGCACATTGTATGTACTTGGTGGTTAGTGGGAAAAATACACACTCTCTGTACAAGTACACACTGTACACTGTGTGTATTTGGCGGTTAGCGGGGAAAGTTATTGCGGAATTGTTCTGTGCGTGTTTTAAAACAGATCCAGGTATAACACTGTGATGATAACAACTTAATTGTCGAAATACGTATACAGATTATGAACATTGATGTGGTAAGGAGTTTTATTTACCTTTTCTGATTAAATAAGATATTGTTTGGATTACTTTTTCTCTAAAAGCACACATGGTGTTAAAAGTAAGAAATTTATTATTTAAAGCAATTGATGTACCAGAAATGAATAGCATAATTAAAATATATTTCATGAGTGAATATACTTTTAACGATGTTTTATTTCTACATTTCTAAAACTAATCCTAATCATTTAACAATATAATTGACTGGATAAAGCTTTTTAAATTAAACTTGCAAATTGCATATTCACATATAACATTTGACTAGTCTTTGCAAACCCTGCCCCTTTTAGCTAGTTGGTTGCAAAATTTTGGAGACGCTATGAAATCTCCCAGAAACACGCTTAGTAGATAAAATTCTTTATTCTTCTCGGTGGTGGTCTTATAATGACTGAAAAATAAAACTTAAATTAATTATATAGTTGTGTGGCTTATAGAGGCAAATAGTAAATTCTTAAAGTATTGAGATAGACTGACCCCGTCAGTCCTATCTGAGCAGTTATGAGTGTACTTCATTTTACTTTTTATTTATTTGCCCCACAGATCAAAATCCATTTATAGAACAGAAAGAAATAGAATGGAGCAACAGATTTATTTTAAACTACATTGGTTGATATTTACAAAGGGTGAAAACACCTTAAAATCACGTTGACAACAGAATAAACATATTGAAATTCTTTGTCCATTTTTGGTCAAAATTTAAAATTACATGGATGTCAAAGTTTTGAAAACAACAAATAAAATTTATCCCATTTGTGACGAGAAATGGATGGACTTTTTTTGGAAAAAGGACATAAGAGCGATAAGGCGAAGAGAACAAAAAAGAAGGCAAAAATTTTAAAATAGTCTTAGGAACAAGGTTAGTAAACTATTTCTATATTAGACCACAATCTGCACTAGATGTGAACTAGACGTGTACCAATAAACAGATGGACCAAAATTCAAGACGGAAGACACGAAGATGGTAAAACCTAGAAAATTGCTGAAAAGAAACCCGCTGAGGTAAATAATTATATGCCCCACAAGTCACAGGCCTACAAGACAATTCTTGAAGCACATTGACAAACATAATGGACACCTTAATTGTGTAACAAAACATTAGACACAATCAACCGCATCTTATAAAAATGCGAAGCATTGGCGGGCGACCTAAAGTAGACCGAGCAATACACTGCAACTAGTGTGCTCTGACTTTGTTATACTAGTACAGGGGACAAGAGTATGGATTATATGCAGTAGGTCATTTTCGAGGAATATACAAGAAGCCAAGTAAGACTACAGTGCTTTGGTCATACTCGAACAACTTCGACGGAAGGAAAGAAGTAGCTTAGTGGCTGAAATCTTTTTTACTATATCAAAACGTCGGGAAAGTAGAGTATGGGAGTTTGAAAGCAACCCAACGTTAGTCATTTTAAGAAGACGACATTCAATTAAAAATTTATGGTACGCTGTTTTTCAGAACTACATAGTTGATGAAAGCTATAAATTTAAAGTACAGGAGATTTCAACACATTCTAGTTACATCAACTTCGTCTACTTACATGAATAATGAAATATACAATATATTAAAAAGAGAAGCCTTCAAGATGACAAAAAGAAATTCCTGTATCTAAAAAGCACCACAAAAGTTTTACAGTAGGGTACACGTGTGCACGTTGTGGCAAGTTCAGTATAGGTTAAAATCTCTTCAAGTATACACTGTACACGGCGTCTTAAAGCATTAGTGATGTTCCCGAATTGTGGCATTGTCATCTTGGACCAAAACAGAGTACCGAGCAATTTTACAGTGCAACTTTTCCCGTGGATTAAAGATTGACCAGTGTTTGAAGGAAATGGTTCGTGTGCTTGAACATAATTATTAACATCGTACAATCTTATCTAGCTTGTATAAGGGGTTTTAGAAAGAAAATTTCGATTTAAAACATGTTTCAACGTCAGCGTATCCCACTTCTTTCATTACCGAAATATTGATAATATTAGAAATATTATTGAGGCATGCAACTTATCACAAGATAGAATAATACCTATGCATTCACTAGCGACAATTCGTGCCATTCTGCAGAAATATTTTCCAGTGAGGAAGGTTTGTTCCCTGTCCATACCATATGCTTTAACTGATGAGAAGATGATACGATCGTTTCGCGATGCCACGAGAAACTCGAAAAGTTTAAGAATGAAACTTTTCATTATGAACTCACCAAAGCACAGAACAAAGACTAACTCTTTGAAGAAGAAGGCACGCCAGTATCTGGCCAAAAATATTCGCCCTCACTCAACACCCGGCACCTGATTTTTCCAATACGACAAAACTTCAGTCCATCGTTCCAAAGTTTGTACTGTGTATTAAGGTTGGCGAAAAGTACTGGAGCATCAATCTTCCAACTCAAACCTTGATCCATTCAACTTTGCAGTATTTGTTCTTGTGGAGAACAGACTGAAAGAGAGGACGTTTTCCAGCAATGAGAATTTTTTTAAAATGATGTCTAGTTTGGTACGTAGACTTCCGCGGTCGTGGTCCATGCTATCTGCTTC
This sequence comes from Dermolepida albohirtum, assembly GCA_031893035.1. Classification (NCBI taxonomy): domain Eukaryota; kingdom Metazoa; phylum Arthropoda; class Insecta; order Coleoptera; family Scarabaeidae; genus Dermolepida; species Dermolepida albohirtum. The sequence goes on along the minus strand of JAVIWB010000446.1, from coordinate 84,472 downwards.
TGGGTTTCCGGGCTGGAACCGCGTCACTAGTATATCTGCCGACGTTTCGTACCCATTTGCATGGGACATCTTCAGGGCTGAACTACTGCACTGAAACTGAGTTCAGTTTCAGTGCAGTAGTTCAGCCCTGAAGATGTCCCATGCAAATGGGTACGAAACGTCGGCAGATATCTAGTGACGCGGTTCCAGCCCGGAAACCCAGAAGCAGATAGATGATGTCTAGCTTCGAAAAATGAGCAACAATTGAATGCCGTGGATATTATTTTCAAAGATTACGAAAATTAAAACTTTTCTTGAAAACTTTTTTATCTTCTTTTGTATAATAAAATTTCTTTATTAATCTTTAATATTTCTTAAATAATTTCATACTTAGGATGCTACTGCAATTATACCAATATATAAATTACAATAACTATTTTAATAGTAATTTAGTAATACAACAGTCGAGGTTGCATTGAAAAAAAAACTCCGTTGCACTGCATCAGTTAAGCAATAATTGAAAATGTGTCGAAACAGATTACAAACTGAATCAGTAAAGAAAGTAAAATTGGTTGTATGACTAAGAAGCATAGTTTATGACGAACATGTGGTGAAGTTAATTTACGTAAAATGCAATTGTAGTTTACAACTGAAAATTTAAATCTGTGATATTTTTGGTACTAACATGGAGTTAAAACCAAAGAGTAGAATAAAAGACAATAACACGAAGATATGTTAATTAACTTTGTTCTTTGTCCTTCGTGATATTTGGTGTGATTCGGGATTTTTCATCAAGTCGGTATCGAAATTTGGCCTGTCAATTTGTCTTTGGCTTTAAAGACAACTTTAACCAAGTTCCGTCTTATCATTTTAGAAAAGCCTTAGTTCATTAACTTCAATTCAACCTTATATTATACTTTTTTCACTAATTTAAACTATATTTTATTTTAATTTAAATTTTAGATTGAAATTAGTATCATTTTGTAACTTCCCTTCTTCTTCTCTCAATCCACTTTTTTATTTCTTAGAATAACTTGTTATTATTGCTTTCTAAGTATACTGCTTTTTGAATTCGAACCCCAATATAGTCTAGTTGAAGATTAACGACCTGTTATCGAAACTTCAAATACAAACTCACTACAAGTATTCGTAATATATATATATATATTTATATATATGCCAATTAATGACATTAAATTTGAATCTCTTTTATCACCAATTTAAACTATATTTTATTTTAATTTAGATTTCAGTGGATCATTGCGTAAGAAACTAAGAAAATGGAAGATTATCTCTGAATGGAACATCTAAGAGATAGTCGTATTTATAAATACAGTGGGTAAGAAAAGAAAAACCCAAACTAAAGAAAATCTTTATCACATGAGATATTTTCATAGTTTTTATATGGTATGAAATCTTTGATCCACTTTGAACTTTTAAAACCAAACCAAATGATAAATAGTTTTTCAATAGCAGTAAAATATTATTTCCAAATATTGTTCATAGCTGCTATTTGAAAAAATCTGGAGTACATATGTATATACCATGTGAATAAGTTCTCCGAAACAGTACTTTTGAATGGTAACCAACATCATCAGCTATTGTGAAGCCATCACAAACCTTTAGTTAATTTTCATTTCAATATACTAATGTATAATCATCAATGAAATATTCTAATAGTTCTAAAAACCGATACCACAATATCCTTAGTGGACTGTTCCACTTTCACATTTCTTGAGAATGCTTCATCCTTTCATTTCCTTTCGCAGTACAGCATCATAATTTTGTTGTGTTGGTCACTCTCTAATCGAACGAAGTTTAGGAAGATGATTTCACAGGAAGTGAGACCTAACTACTAACATTATCTTTCGAAAAACAGCACTATATTACAATTCTTTTTTTATGACGATAGGTGAAATTTGGTTAATTTCTGCCATTAAATTTGAAGGACAACAGTGTCAATAATGTGCCTAATTGAAAATACCTAAAATGCATAAAGGACTAATTGTTTTTTTAAATTTTGACCTACATGCAAAAATCTTTGAGACAATGCTGCTTTAAAACGTAGAACTTGTCGCAGAATTGCGTAATCTAAAAGTGGTGATATGAACACCGAAGTTGGAGTGTGAAAAAACCATAAACAACTTCTGAAATCATCATTGAAATGAATGATATTTTTTCGAACGACTGAAGCATTGCCACCAAACAATTCGCAAACATATCAACTGAACATGTACATACATCACATTTTATATAGAGAACTGACCCTATATATCCGAGATGGATAACGCGAAATTGTGAATACAAAGCTTGTTAGGATTAAGGTAACCTGGCTGTGACATTATTTTGCTAAATCTAAATAATAATCTAAACGATGGATACATTATAGTAGCCCTCTCCTAAGGAAAGCCAAGATATTTTCATCGACGAGGTAATGTAATGGCAACGATTTTTTGGGATCTGAATGTGATAATTTTCGTGGACTACCTTGTAAAGAGTCGAACCGTATAACACCACTCTGCTAGACCGAAAAGAAAAAACTATTTCTAAACAACGACCTCAAATGGCCCATAAAAAACCCTATCATCATTGTTCACGAAGAACTGGATCATTTGAGATCTCCACCCACCCTATTTACTAGACCTAGTCCTAAGTCATTTGCACGTATTTCCCCATATTCAAACTTTTCCCTCCTGGAGAGAAGTTTCGATTGAATTGCGGCACAGAGCAATATTTTGTAAATCTTGAGAAAGATTATTACATAAATTCCATTTCGAGTTCCACGTTCCAAGTTATCCTTGTAAACGAACAATACCCTTAAGTACACGATACGTTGTGCGAAAGTCATATCATTGTCAATAACATCATGAATCTCGTTACAAAATGCCGCACGTTTCCGTTTGTCATCAGGACGCAGAGCTTGTAACAATTGCAACCGACTTCTCAAAATGCGCCAAATTGTTGTTGTAGGCAGTTGTACCTCCCGACTGGCACGGCTAGTTGATTTTGAAGGATTACGTTGGAACGCAGTTTGAATTCGTGCAACATTTTCTTCAGAAACACGAGGGTGGCCAGGACTCTTTCCTTTACATACATATCCTGTATCTACAAACTGTCGATACCATCTGCGAATGTTCCACTCATTCGGAGGATCCATTTTTGTAGCTCAACCTGAAACGTCTTTGCACTGTAATCACGGAATTGCACTTCGCAAACTCGAGAACACAAAATGATTTCTGCTGCGGAGTAGCCATTTTAAACATATGTATGATAGTTACCAAGAAAAACAGAAGACAACTGACATCTAGCGGCTATTAAATAACCTAGACTATGTATTCGTTTCTCCAATAGCCGAGCCGAGGCGCAGAGATCGATAGTTTGGACAAACTAATACTTTGTAATACGTATATTCTTTTTGAAACACGCTGTATTTGTGGTATTTTATTCATTTTTCGGAGGCTTGAAACAAATTTATTTGAATTATTAAGATTTCGCAACTACCTTTTCAAAGTACGTCTCCTTTTCAATAGGTCCTTGTATATAAGTCTTTTTATTAGCATTATCACTGATTTTATGGATTTAGAAAATAATTTCAGTAATCTTTAACAATTTATACTCATTTTTTATTATATTATATTATTATATTTCTCATTTTCGCTGTGACATAATGTAAACACTATATATATTAACAAGAACAAAGATCACATGATGAATGTATCATATATCTATTGTACAAAGATATTACACCATCTTAGTAATTAAAAATGACAATTATGAAAAAAGTTAATTGAAAAGTAGCCGAAATTCAGACATCTCTTGTGTTCGTGACTACTTTCGTATTCATAGAACGTGACTTTTTTTTCTTATTTCTATTCCCTTGACATAAAATAAGCACTTATATAATATTAAATTTTTTTGGAACCTTAAAAATATTCGAAAGCAAATTTATATACATATTTATATAATATGTGACAAGAATATACAAAATTGTATCTATGGATTTTGAAATGGGATATTTCTCAGAAGAATTTATAAATCACGTTTGTCACATGAAAGGAGCCACGCAAAAAAAGGCCCGACCAGGGCATACGAATTTATATGATAAATGTTTTAATCTATAAATTGATATCAGAAAGTTCCGTATTGTGGACTCGGCTGTCGAAAGTAAATATCGATAAGTAGATAATTAACGCTATAAATAAATTGGATAGGAGTTTCCTGTAATTTATTGAAGGGAATTACCTAAAAACTTCGTTCCAGTCCACATTGTAACTCGTCCTTCCTACAGATTTTCTTGCTTTTTCCGCATGGTGTAAACATACCCTCGTATATATACAGACGTTTTCGCCCAGTTCTGTTACAAGACGTTTTTCAGCTTCTAACATATCAATCATGTCATCGTTTTCTATAGCTCGTCTACTTCGTGAAATGTAGGTATCTAAAAATATAAGAAATAATAATTATTTAATTAGACGATTTACATTAGAAGTAATAATAATTAATGACATATAATAACCAACAACAACAAAATACATCGTAAATTTGATGGAACCTGTGGTTGATTAACTTAATCATTTAAGGTTGATATATAACCCCTTTCCACATTAATTTTCGTATTCTGTATACGTATTTCGGCAACTAAGTTGTCATCATCAGCAGATAATTAAACAGTGTCACACCTGAAAACCCCAGCAAAAACCCACACGAAACAAATTCTGTACACGGTCTCTACCGTTGAAAGCCAAAACGCACACTTGGGTGTGTGCGCTCTGGAAAACAAAATAATTCATGGAAGATATCCTCACCAAATAACATAAACATACTGACAAGCGCGACCAATAAATATATGAAAATTGGAAAATATTTACGCAGGAACTAAAGGTTTCATGATTGCAATACAAGATCTAGTTGTGAAAACAAGGAACTATAGTAAATATACTTTTTATAAAACTAAACGACATTGAAGACTTCTGCAGAAAATTTTACGGAACATCAGAATGTATAACAGGCGCATAAACAAACTTAGCACAGACGCGATATGACAGAATATGTAAAATAATACATAGATATCTTGCAGAAAAATATAAATTAGTAGATACATTTGACCCATGATACACAAACAGTTTCAGAAAATTCAGAAATTAAATTATACCGGAATAGAAGCATTGTCACTGAACCCGTAAAGACACACAATAGATCGGACATTGCACTAACACAAAAATACTAAAAAAACATACTTAATTGATGTTTCTATACCTTACACTACAACAAAAATCTATAGAGACGAAAACATATCCCTCTAGCAGAAGAGATACATACATACAGGCTGGCGTACGAATCGTGCTACAAAAACAAAACGTAATAACTTTTTTTCTGTATGAGTAATTATTTTTTTTTATTTGGCAGGTTACTATTTAGATTTATTAAAATGAATGCTTGCGATACCGAAAAGAGGATTTGAATAGTTCAGAGGTACCATGCTTTGCAGTCCTTCATTTTCGTCCAAAGGGAATTTAGACGGGAGTTTGGCGGCACTCCCCGAGTAGACGAACCATTATGAGGCTGGTAAACATGTTTGTCAAATCTGGAAGCATCACACGAAGACTGTACCATCGAGATCCCTATGTTCGGGTTCAAGACACAATCGCATCGTCAATTCAGGCAAATCCAAGCGTTTTGACTCGAAACATATCGGCGCAAATTGGAATTAGCAGACGATCATTACAACGGATAATTCACGATAACTTAAACTTGTTTCCGTACAAAGTCAAAATTATAAGCAAGTTAAACCCTCTGGATTTGCCTAATCGTCTGAAATTTTGCCAAAAAATTATTTAAATAGCCGAAGAAGACAACAGCTTGATAAATTGCTTGTTTATGTCTGATAAAGTCCATTTAGATCTAAACGGCAATGTAATCGTATCGTATAGTCAGAAGATTTCTGACTATACGATAAAAAAGAATCTAATTTCATTTGCATTTAAATACAAATATATTTATTCCATTTTAAATGACACCGCAGTATCAGTCGCGTACACTCTGAGCTCAAACCCATAGATATGTAGGTTGAGTGGAAACTTTTCTGGCCTTAGGCCATAGTCATAAAAATAATAACAATCGCATAGAAACGCAATAAATATATCCCTCTAGCAGAAAAGATTCAACTAAAACAACAGAAACTGGTTAAAGTTATATCAATTATAGTTTCCAAGTAATTTTATACAACTCCAAGAATTCTTTAAATATTCCTGGATTGAAACCCAGATGTAGATTAATTTTATACATAGCCTCTTCAGGAGTAATTCAAACAATTTTTAATAATTTTGATACAATTTAAACATAATACAAATTGCCAGCAACTATATGATTAAAGTAAGGAATTTATTTCTTTAACTGTTTTTCGATATTGACTATGAAAGAAACAAGTGCATTAAAAAAAACGTTGAAAATATTAAAAAAGTGAAGCAACATTTGAGCAGCAAAATCGTTTTAGCAGTGGTAGTGAATGAATATAAAAACTGATAAAAATATTGACAAAATTGAGTCACCAGTCATGGAAATTGTGCAAACAAGAATCTTTTTCTCAGAATTTGAGTCAATCTTGTAAAACGTAAAATCAAGACAAATAAATAAAAATGAAACAACAAAAAAGACTTTTTTAATGCGAATTAAATCAAAAGTTTATCAAGAAGATTTGTGCCAAAACAAAACTTAGCATATCTGTATATCATAATATACAAATCAGACAAAATTACAAAACTAAATGCTTATGTTTACATATTCTATATTTACACACGTTCTAGTTCTAATATAATTCCTAATTTTCTTTAGTTTATAGTTTACATTATTTTTCGGCTGATTTGTTTACATTTTCAGTGTGCGATTATAAATTATTTTAATCCTCATTGTTTTATTATAAGTGATCGTTGTTGTAGTTAAAACTAAATACTTCAAAATGTGCCGCCAGCAGTTGATTTGCAAAACTGTTTTATCCTATCAACGTCTCTGGAAATCAAAGAACAAACGGATCGCTAAAATGGTTTAAAATGATTTCTAAACTCCTTTGAAATGCATAACAATAGCAGTTGGCTTCAAAATTAAGACAATAAATCTGCTAAAATGGTGAATGTTAATAAATTTGATTTACATTGTCTCAATTCTAATTTACAAGGAAACATTCCTAACACCGAATTCAAATGTTAAAAAGCTTGTGCATATATGGCGTTAAAGGATTCGATTTCTGAACTTGAATAAAAATTTTTATAGTAAGACCGGGAAAATTTTCATGTAAAGGTGGTTCGAAACACAACATTTATATATATATATATATATATATATATATATATATATATATATATATATATATATATGTATAATAATGTTTTTTTATTCGTAAATAACTTACTCTGCTAAAATATTTTTGAGAAGGTTTGTAAAAGAGATTTTTTGATATTAGAGACTTTTAAAATTTCAAAATTTCACATACGAGGCGCGGTTCAAATTAAGGGCCGATAATGTATACAAGATGATTTGCAATTCTGATTCGCGAGTGCATTGTAGAGTTTTATCTTATCTGTTGGGCATGTAACCTCCACACTGCCATCAGCTAATTGTTGTCTGCCTTCGAAAAACTCACCAGTTGTAAAATTCAATCACTGATTAGACTTCTAAATGCAAAAGGAAATAATACTGCTGAAATTCACCATCGATTTTGCAACATATATGAACCTAACTCAATGAATGAAGATAAAGTAAGGCAATGGTGGTGGTGAGTTTAAGGAAATCACGTTCGATATTCACTGGTGTAAAGACAATGATGTTATTGATAACCGTGGTTGAAAGTTTGAGCTATCAGAAACTGTGTGCACGATAATGCATAAAATAATCACAGATGCTTACAAAGATCACATTTTTCTCGACCGCTTCAACCACGAGGGGGACAAATTCTGTCCCACATCTTCAATGGTGAGGTAACATGGACTTCGTACGTCAATGCTGAGGCAAAACAGCAACCTATGCAGTGACCTCGTTCCAGATAAAATTCAAACAATTCTAGTTTCAAAGGAAAATCATGACAACTGTAATCTGGGGCCAAAAAGGTATAGTTGTGATTGATTTTATGGAACCTGGAACAGCTATTACATAACAAGTTTATTGTGAAACACTTTCTAAACTGTGCTGTGTTGTTAAAACATGTAACGGTGAATACTGAATACGTGGTTTATGGCGCGAACATTATGAGCGAAGGAAATGTACATTAGTTGGTCCGATTGTTTAAAAGTGGAAGAACCAACATTCGTAATAAAGAAAGTAGTAGTCCTTTTGTTGTCAGTAATGACTTCATTGAGAACATTGACGCGAAAATTTCTAAGCACAGCCAATTTACGATTTTCGATGTTTCCCAAGAATTTCCTTCAAATTTCTTTATGGATCTCTTGGTCAGTAGTTTTGGTAACCAATGAGCACAAAACTTCCGACAGTCTAAATTTTCGGTGACTACCTCATACAAATTGAAAAATAGTTGGTTACCAACACTACTGACCGAGATCCACAAAACCAAACGAATGGGCTGTGTCCTAGACTTTCTTTGACATTATGACTCGAAAGGAGATTTTTTATTTAGCAGAATTGTTACTGGCGACGAGACAATACAGCAGTCAATGGCGTGAAATCACATCGCTTCCCCAAAGAAGTTTTATTAGAGAAGAATGTTATGGCTACAGTTTCTTGTGGTGCTAAGGGCATCTTGCTCGTTGAATTTAAGGAAAGTGATGCGATTATCACTTTTGAAGTCTACTGTAAGATTTTAAAGAAGCTACAAAGAGTCATTCAAAACACACGTTGTGGTCTTTTGACATCTGGCACCGTGTTTATACTTGGCAAGACTTTCCCTTGCAGTGCTCGGCCAACACAAGACCTTTTTAACAAGCTTAGATGGGACGTTTACGGCCATTCCTCGTATAACCTGGACCTGGCCCCGAGTGATTTCCACCTGTTCACCCATATGTAGAAGTGTCTTAGGTCCCAACACGCTAATGCTAAAAATCTTTAAAACGCTGTGACAGGTTAATTATACTCAATGACATTAGAATTGTTACACCTAGAAGGAACAATTTCCTGGAATTGTGCTTTTGACAACAGAATGACTATATTGACAGCTTGTTATGATAACAATTGTATCGTTTTATGTTTGACAGTTTTTGCAAAAAAAAAGTTTTTTCTTTTATTGAGTTGTTAAGAAAACGGTTTATCAGAGCTGATAAGTACAAGTTTTTCTTTTTCAGTTATTGTGTCTTCGCCTACTTCTGTTAAGCGTAACAAAATGCCTCCAATTCGAAGGCGTCAACAATATCACCATCTTAGTGATTTTGACAGGGGTAGAATTGTTGCTTTTAGAGAAGTCGGTTTGGCCTACCGCGAAATTGCCCGCCGTGTTGGTTCCACTGCAATGACGGTAATGCGTGTGTGTAGGGTGTGGACAGAAGAAGGTAGAGGAACACGAAACAGACCAACAGGTCAACCGAGGCGTACCGCAGAGCGTCAAGACAGGCACTTCAGACTACTAGCTCTGCGAGACCGTTTTGCTACTACGCGCCAACTCTGTGACCAATGGTTTGGTGTAGAAGGTCGCATTGTCAGTATGCGAACATTATATCGCCGCATTCGAGCTTTTGGACTTGCTTCATACCGTCCACGATTAGTCCTTCCTTTGACTGCAGAACATCGTCGTCAACGTTTGGACTGGTGCAGAGAATGGCAGCATTGGGAAGCAGAATGGCATAATGTCGTATTCAGCGACGAATCGCGATTCTGCCTAGGCATGCATGATGGCCGTCAGAGGGTAAGACGCCGTCGTGGAGAGCGACGTGATATTCGATTTGCTGTTGAGAGGCATGTGCACAGGACTGTTGGAGTAATGGTTTGGGGGGCTATTGCATATGGAAGCCGATCACCTCTTCTGTTTATTCGGGGCAGTATGACAGCTGCGCGTTATGTTGATGACGTCCTACAAACCACTTTATTGCCTTATCTAGATGGCCGTCCACACGTCCTTTTTCAGCAAGACAACGCGCGTCCACATATTGCTCGTCGTACTATGGACTTTCTACGAGAAGCTGGCGTTAATGTTTTGCCGTGGCCACCCCGTTCACCGGATTTAAATCCCATCGAACATGTGTGGGACATAATGGGGAGAAGACTGACCAATTTGAACCATCCTCCACAAACTCTGGCACAGTTAATCCACCAAGTTCAAGTTGCTTGGAACGAGGTGCCACAAGCAGACATCGACCATCTTATTTTGTCGATGCCTAGACGTGTACAGGAGTGTCTACAGCTACGGGGTCGCCAAACACATTATTGATTTTTTTTCAAATTAATGTTAATAAAATTTCTTGGAAATCTGATCGTTTCATTCTTGACTTAAGCTTATCACATTACCAAAAAATCACGTCCAGGAAACTATTCCTTCTAGGTGTAACACTTCTAATGTCATTGAGTATACATTACCAGGCGTCGAAGTTTTATGAAGAATAAATTTCAGAGTTGTTTAAATGCTTGAATTAAATGGCGAGTATGTGGGTAAAAAAGATGTAGTTTTAAGATGTATGCTGGTTTTATTTTTATAACCAAATGGAGGCTACTTTCCTGACAGGATTCGCAGAGAGTTATATAAAATTGCTTTAAAAATTTTAACGTCATAAGCAATCGGCATGAGCCTGTAACTAGACAAATTCAAAGTGTTTTCGCAAGCCACTTGCTCGGGGCCGTCAAACTAAATATTTTATTCAATAATTTATTACCCGTTACTTATTTATTTAAAAATCACTGTGAACGAAATTTTCGTTTAAATAAATTAAAAATCTTCAGTTTCAATGCAATTTGACTATATGAATTGGTTGATATAAAATGGAAATTTCTAAAAAGACAATGTTATTTTGCAATTTTGAAAGTAAATATTACTTTATTTGCTAAACTAGTATCCGTAACATTATGTACACATATTACCTATTGAATTTAGACATAATAACTATTGTTATTAGTAATTGTTAAAGGCTTACAAATTACAGTTAAAATAAATATACGTAACGTTTATGTACGCTGGTGAAATTTTAAGTTTTACTTTCATTAAGATTACGTGACCTTGATCAACCAATTTTCTTACACCATAAGTGGTTTATATTATATATATATATATATATATATATATATATATAATTTGTGCCACTGATATTTTCTATTTTACCTAACTTAATAACAGTAAATTGCAAGTTGCTGCACCTGTACATAAATGATTATATTATTTTTTTGTACTCTCAGAATGTTTCGTAATGAAAATTCTCTAAAAAATGTGTTAGTGACGTTATTTTATTCTATAACATGCACGCAAAACAAATTACATCTTTTTAGTTTCAAAACATGTAAACTTTCTACGCTTTTTCGATAAGGTACGCCATGAAAATAACCGAACATAAAAATAAGAAAAATTACAAATATTTTTTCTGAAAATTTAAACAATTTTGATAAAAAACTGTAGGGCGTTTAAATGAAAAATGATAGTTTTGTTTTTTAAATAAACTTAAATTGATTACGAGTATTTTGTTTTATTTATTGTGATACTGACGCATGTAAATTATGTGTTAGCCATATTTTCTATGACTCACACAAAATAAGACACTTTTTTAATTTCAGAACATTAAGAATAAATAAAAGCAGAAGAAGAAAATTTAGCCTAAATTGAATTGATTACTCGAAGTTGTCCACCGTTAAGGTGCAGTTTGTTAACATAGTCAATCGAAGATGGTCGTGTCGAAAAAATAAACGCGTCATTTTGTTAAGTTAATAAGTAACACCTTGTCTATCTAAACGTCGGACTGAGGAAAGGAACAAAAAATCTCGTACCCCGTTTTAGGTAACAGTCGCTTTTTGTCACTATATTGTTTATACAGTGACAAAAATTACTTAAGGTTGATATATAACCCTTTTCCACTTTAATTTTCGTATTCTTTATACGTATTTCGACAACTAAATCGTCATCAGCAGTGGAAAACTAGGGCAAAAATCCGCCCAAAACCAATTCCATGCACGATCTGTACCGTCGAAAACGCACACTGCATTTATACAGTGTACATTTCGTTATCAGGCATATAATCCATAGTATGATCGTAGTCATCATCTATGAATGAATGAATTTCATCGGACTCTTCTTCGGCTTCTTCATGTTCTATATCGTTGGCTAAAGCTGCTATCAATTATCTCTTCCTTCCTCATAGTTAAGCCGAAAGCCAAAATGCACACTGTGTGCGTTTTGGCTGTCGATAATACAGATCGTATACGGAATTTGATTCGTGAGGATTTTTGCCGTGGTTTTCAGGTACGACACTGTTTAATTATCTGCTAATGATGACAACTTAATCGTCAAAATATGTATATAGAATACGAAAATTAATTAGAAAGGGGTTACATATCAACCTTAAATGATTAAAACAAATAACAACGCAACCCTACAAGCTATTCAAAAATTTATTTCACAGTTTGAAAGAACATTTGCTGTTTACATTACATATTGTACTAGACCTGGAGGCTTACGTTGACATAATATAACGCTTACGTCGTAAAGAATTTTTGGCTCGGTCGACATCGTGACAAGAAAGCCATTTTATTATTGGTCACAACCTCCTCGATATTGCTTAAGAAAAGCACGGTCAACATTTAAAGGATATCATTTTCAAAACCAAATGATGGTGTAATTATGTGTACGTACAGTAAAAAATTTTGGAGATAAATTGTTAACCTTCAAATAGGTACAAGAAAATGGATATAATTTTACCCAAAAACGTGTTAGTTTTAATGAAATTCAGCGCAGAAGATTAATTTTGGCATTTAATTAGTAAAAAATTATTGTTCGGTGTTCTTTAACTTTCGTCTTCTAATACAATACTAGCACTGCTCGTAAATAAATATCACAACTCAGATTACTTTGACACCAAAAACCGATTATCGCCAAAGAACACCGGAGAAGAGTTAAAAAAGTCCAGATTATTATCTGTGCATCTGTATGACACGATGAATCACAGGCTGCTTTTGAACTATCCAGAAGGATTTTTAACCATTAGATCAATTGAGGTGGCCTTCTATTGTGGCCCTCATGCCCCGTAACAGTACATTCTCCAACTTCGTTTTCTTAATTAAACCTAGCAGTTTCGAAAGCGCTTTTTAATGTTTTGATCTAAAATATTTATTTCCCATTAGTAAAAAAACTTTCCCTCTAGGCCCTCGCGCTTGTATTTTCTCTGTCGAAATCATATTATTCAGATACTTGTTAAACCTGAACCTGTAAACCTGTAAACGCACTATCATCCTAACAGATCTTCTATCCCTACTAACGCCATTATAAATCTGGATAGCTATTCCCTAAGAAACTGTTTTGTCTATCTGTAATTCCCATCCTCTTCAATATCTGTTTTAACACCAATTTTTCATTGCTGTTTTAATGTGTGTCTGCAATGCCAGGTAAGACTGAATTTATGAAAATCATACATTATACACCGTAAATCCTCAATTTAAAACAGCATATTGAGGATGGTATTAGTTGAAGGAAAATTACAGTGATTTAATAGATCTTGTCCTTATTTATGACATAGTAAATCATAGACTGCATTTAATAAGCCTTACCAAGAATCTTACCGAAAATTTTAATTTTGTTAAATCAAGCTTCTGGAATTTTCAGATTTGTCTTGAAAAACTTATAGACATGATTTTTCTCAATATAGCGCTTCATCACCTGCACTAGTTAAAATATATGCTAATTACACTGGCTAACAAAGTTGCTAGTCAAAACTGGCAAAATTAAATAGCGCAAAGTACAAATTATTCAAAAAGGGCTATTATTAACTAAGCGCTGGCTACGAAGAAAATGCACGTGGTGATATATTCAGACATGTTATAACTCGTTCAGTCAAGGGACGACAAGTTTGTATTGTTGTTCTGATCTGATCGGTTGTTGTCCTTTAAGGAAGTGATAAAAGACATGCTATTTACAAGCTGCGACTTTAGCTGAAATAACACAGTACAGAGCCGTGAGAATAAATTCAGTGAGTTTTTAATAACGGAAAGTCATCAAAAATTGCATTCAGATTTTAATTTAGTTCTTCATAGACACAATCGTGTGTAAGTAACTCAAATAATTTTTGCTATGCGAGTATTTGTGAGTCTGTAAACTTTACTTCAATGTGACCATAAAAAATCAAGACAAACCTTAAGTTCCACGTGGAATATGTGCTACAAGCAGTAGATATTTGAGGGATTGGTTGCCTGGACAACGATATTCTTTAAACTAGGACTTATGGAACACTGCTAAAGCGCTGACTTTAGGTGACGGTATTATAACCTTCGAGAAAAGTTGGTAAGAGTAATATAAAGAAAACTAAAACTTCAGATACGAGAAATAGTAAGTGATAGTGTCAATAATACAGGTTTTATCAGTTTTTTTTTGGGATACAAAAAAGTAAAACATGACGAAATTTCGATAATATTGTACAAATGTTACAAACATTTCGCAATATAACACAATATTCACATTCTACATCCTTACTTGGGCTTTTGTCCGGAAAATATGGAAGACGTCAGTGATGAGCACGGCGAGGGCTTCCACCAAAACATTTTGGAAATAGTTGAAGTTACCAGGGGAAAGAGGTTCTTGTAATGTTAGCAGATTACTATTGTACGTTAAGAAAGGAGACTGTGGATATTACTTATAAGACAGTGCAATATTTCATCACATTCTAATTGTGAGAATTTGAAATATACATTATTATTACAAATGAAAACATCTTTTCATTAAAATTTTATTACAATAAATGTTTCCATATTTTCTATAAAAATTAGTATACGTCACTTGATGGTACAACCAAAAGTGAAATCTGTTGGCCGGTGTTATAAATCAATGCCAGAAATAAGTAGAAATTTCGCTTATTTAAATAGTTTTGTCATTTAATACGAGTTTAAATAAGGAAAAATATTATCTATATATTCGACAAGTAAAAGTGATTCGAATCCTGTTGTAGATTTACAAAATCACAGGTTCAGTGAAGTGGTATTGAGAATCTTGTTCAATTGGCGTGGATTACAGACTTTGTTCTAGAAGAATACTTTCTCAAAGGTGTAGAGTTTTCTGCAAATAATAACAGGAACTCAGACGAGTTCCTGTTATTATTATAAAGAGTGTTTCAATTTGCGCGGTTTTGTAAGAATAAATAAAATATAGATGGCGCACTGAATTTGTCTGGGTATGTGGGCATTTAAAAAGTGTTATGTATGACATTTATAAAAATGGCTTCGTACAAGAGACCGGTTTCGTGGAGGACAAAAAAGTGAATAATACAGTCATAGTGGTCGTTCCCAAGAAAATATTGGTTTGGTTCGTGAAAGTGTTGCTGAAGATCCTGAAATGTCTATTAGACGACGTTCACAACAACTTGAACAAATGGATCAACAACATGGCGTATTTTACACAAGGATTTAGCTCTGAAGGCATATAAGATTCAAATAACACAGGAACTGAAGCCATTAGATCATTTAAAACGTCGTTCATTTGTCAATTTCATCAATGAATAACCAGCTGATTTTTCTCAAAAAATGTTTTCCGATGAGGCACATTTTGAAATTTGGTGGCTATGTTAATAAATAAAATTACTATTCATGTTAAACCTATGCATCCTAAACGAGTTACTGTTTGGTGTGCCTTATAGTGAGGTTGTGTAATTGGACATTACTTCTTTGAAAATGCTGCTGGTGAAGCTGTAACTGTCAATGGTGATCGATATCGTCGGATTTTTGGAGCCTGAATTAATGAATATTAATCTAGAGGATATGTGGTTTCAACAGGATGGCGCTACACCTCACTTTGCACACGAATCAATTAATTTATTGAGAGAAAAATTTCCTGGAAGTGTAATCTCCAGAAACGGTGATGTTAATTAGCCACCAAGATCATGTAATTTGACACCATTAGACTATTTTCTTTGGGGTTATGTGAAAAGTCAGGTTTATAAAAACAATGGTGATCAATATCGTCGGATGATGACCTAATTTTTGTGGCCTGAATTAATGAATATTGATCTAGAGGATATGTGGTTTCAACAGGATGGCGCTACACCTCACTTTGCACACGAACCAATTGTTTTATTGAGAGAAAAATTTCCTGGACGTGTAATCTCAAGAAACGGTGATGTTAATTGGCAACCAAGATCATGTGATTTGACACCGTTAGACTATTTTTTTGGGGTTATGTGGAAAGTCAGATTTATAAAAACAATCCACAATCAATTCCTGCTTTGAAAAATAAAATTATTTGTGTCATTGGTGAGACAGAGCCTCCATTATGTCAAAATGTCATTGAAAATTTTAACAAAAGAGTCGACGTCTGCGAAGCTGCAAGAGGAGGTCATTTGGCAGATATTATTTTTAGACTATTTTCTTTGGGGTTATGTGGAAAGTCAAGTTTATAAAAACAATCCACAATCAATTCGTGCTTTGAAAAATAAAATTATTTGTGTCATTGGTGAGACAGAGCCTCAATTATGTCAAAATATCTTTGAAAATTTTAACAAAAGAGTGGACGTCTGTGAAGCTGCAAGAAGAGGTCATTTGGCAGATATTTTTCGCATATAAATGTCATATCTGATACTTCAATTACCAATAAAAAGTGTTTGAAAGTGAATGCAAATTATGTGTTTTATTTATTCTTAAAAAAAACACGAAATTTGAAACAGCCTTTATATATACATACATACGTGCCCAACCTGAAGCTGGTAGAATATCATCATACAATACCGTATAAAGGAATACGCCAATTTGATATGATATGGATTTAAATAAGTCAGAGGTATGAATGTTGCATTAAATAATTGCATAAATTATGAGTTGTTTAAAAAAGCTCAAATAAGGAGAAAAAATGGAATGACAGTGAAATGAATAAGAAAATAAATTAAAATTAAAATCTATTATTCTAGAAGAGATGGATTTTTTTAATTTAATATACATATATATATATTAAAATTAGAATTCTCTGATTAAAAAAAGCTAATTTTTTTCTACATACTAACATAAATAGTACTTCAACCTTTATCGATTTATATTTTAAATTAAAAAATATGTTCTTTCCAGCTCCATTAATTTCATTCATTCTAATACATTCTAAAGTGAGAGCTAACGGGGCCAGCTTTTATAAATATCACCGTTGTATCACCAATTAACTTTACCTTATGTTATTATTAATAAATTGAGAATATTAGATTTAACTAAATCTTAATTGATTTCACCGATAATAGAAGCTTAAGAATAATAAAAAAGAATGTTCTTTACTTACGAAATATTATCAATTACAATTATGCACTTAAAAAAGTATTTTAATTACTATATAATTCGATAATATTTCTGTGATTGCGATATTTCTGAATACAAATATGTACATATATACAGTTTAAATATAATAAGTTGGTAGGCAGATAAATTAATGGAAAGTGTCGTAGATAATGATTTTGTCCCAATAACTTTAACGTGGTGAAAATATATAATTTGTTAAATTAAAGCGAAAATAATTAAGTTATCAAGATTGCGCTTTTTAAATTTGTAATTAGGTTATTGATTAATATGATGATGTCTTTAACAGTACCATTTTAAAGTTACATCAATTTTGTGGACAATAATTCATTCAAGGGATAATGTACGAGAGTAGTCTAAAAAGTTTCCGACTTAACTAACATACAAGACATTTTTTCTTAAAATTTATATTTATTTTTCTACATAGTCTCCTTGTAGCTCTACACACGTCTCCCAGGGATGCTCCCATCTCTTTAACCCGTCTAAATAGTACTCGGCGTTTTTCTCTGCAAAATAACTGTTCACGAAGGTGATTGCCTCCTCATTTGACGAACATCTGTGTCCTCCAAGCGCAATTTTTAGATGAGGGAACAAAAAGAAATCGCTTGGGGCTAGATCTGGTGAGTAAGGCGGATGATCAGCAGTTCAAACCGTAATTCGTGGATTTTCGCCATGCTGTGAGACGGAGCGTTGCCTTGGTGGTTTTGCCTTCAGCTTGTCAAGTAATAATGCGTACTATGCTCTTGTAATACTTTTCCTTTTTGAAGATAATCGATTAAAATAATTCCATGACTATGCAAAAAAAAACACCCGCTATCACTTTCCCAGTCGAAAAAACAGTTTTTGCTTGTTTTGGAGCCGGTTCCCCCTTTGCAGTCCACTGTTTTGACTAAATTTTTGTTTCGGGCGTATAATGATGTATCCAAGTTTCATTTACAGTAATTACTGTAGATGAAACTTGGATAATCCAATAATCGGCGCCAATTTATTGCGCCTAAACTGCTCTGGAAATGTTCATTCGAACACGTTTTTCGTCTAACGTTAGCAAACGCAGCACTCAACGCGTGGACAGATTTCTCATGCCTAAATCTTGATTTAACATGTGAGGAACACGTTCTTTGGACATATTCAGGGCCTTTGCTATCTCTCTCACTTGAATTCGACGGTCGTCTAGCACCAATTGATGAACTTTAGCGATGTTATCGCCCGTAGTTGCAGTTTTTGGACGTCCCGAACTTTCATCGTCTATCAAGCTCTTACGGCCACGTTTAAATTCAGTTGCCCAAAATTTCACTACGATAAATGATGGTGCGGAGTCCCCATACACCGAGTCCAGCTCATCTTTGATTTGCGTAGGCGTATTGCTTTTCAAAAAAAATATTTAATGACAACTCGATACTGTCGAATAACAATTGCGCGTGGAAAATGACTGAAACTTTGGTGAGTACCTGACAATAGATACACAACTACATTGCCTAGCTTTTATTGATGAGTACTGCCATCTTCACGTTGAGGTCGGAAACTTTTCAGACCACCCTAGTAAATATTCTTAGAAGCACAAATCGATTAGAGCCTGTACGAGTTTCCAGAAACGTAGTGGTATTCGAAATATTTTACTTATTTCGAAATAAATATTTTTTATTTTAATATGAAATAATATATGATGTTTCTATTGTGTTATATTGTTTCGATCTTAACAATTAACAGTAAAAATAGTTTGAATAGCATTAATTCATATGCATTTAAAAATACAGATCATTTTATGCACAAAATTTCTAAAAGCAAATATTCTATATACTCGCCATTATTTTCTTAACGCGTATTTTATATCTAGTAATTATTTTTATCATATTAAGTATTGAAAAAATTTTACCTTTACCCGGAATTCATATTAAAACGTGCACTTAATTTTTGAACATTTTTAGCAGGCCACATTTCACTAACATAGCATGTACTAGATCAAATCATTATTTGAACGCACCGTGTATATTCACTGAATATAATATTAAGATTAAGAAGAAAGGAAACGTGACAGATTCAAAAGTAGTGCACTTACCTAGCGGCATTTTACGTATTCAAAAATATATACATATATATGTATTGTCTTATGCAAGGCCATTTACCTTTTATCTAACGTAACAACGTATATACTTACATCCATATACATATGAACATATCATCAAGTATACTTATTTCAAAATATCAGACATTAACTTCATTAGTTTAGTAGTTTTTATTTTAAAATCACAGGCAGTCTATTTTGCTGTAGAAGGGCCTTGATTTAAGATGTAAATGTCAGTCGGATGTTGAAACTGTTACATTCTCGTTTCAATATAAACGGTTTCATAGATTATAAACACGTGTGACTTACTTGGATTTAATGAATAGGCGAGTTTTTTCACGAAATTCGACAGCCTCACTGCGAATACAATTACTGGAAACCCGACCAATTCTACAGGGAGTTGTATCGCCATTTCTTGAGCTCGAACAGATATTGTAATATACAGGAGGATGTTTGTAATGAAGAGCACACAGAAAAAACAAACTAACACTTTCATTATTGTG
Organism: Dermolepida albohirtum; assembly: GCA_031893035.1. Taxonomy (NCBI): domain Eukaryota; kingdom Metazoa; phylum Arthropoda; class Insecta; order Coleoptera; family Scarabaeidae; genus Dermolepida; species Dermolepida albohirtum. Next base: position 64,546 of record JAVIWB010000446.1, on the reverse strand, counting down.
GTGTTGCGATGTTCTTTTAGCACGGTTCCAAGTGAAAACGATCAAATGTGCTCACGAAGACTCGTATCGTATAAAATTATTGGTGAAAGTATATATCCACCACTCCCTTTTTCACTTTTAGTGGTAGGCAAGAACAGTACCTGAGTATTCGTAATAAACTACTCTAGAAATTCTCAGATAGTACAATGAAATTGAAAGTACGTTATTTTTGTTTAAGATTCTCTACACACTAAGAAAATATCATTGTTACTCTTATTATTATCAATTATAAATGTATTGAAGAAGAGACGTGGGAGTAAATATATGAGTAACAAAAACATGTTCCCATCATATTAATTTACTTAATAGAGAAATTTCAAAAAAGAAAACTAAATTATATGACAAATGGTTATACGTACAAGGTGTGGCAATTAAATAATGAGACTGATGTGAGAAATGTTATTTATTGCAAATAAATTTATATTTAACTTTTATCCCCTTCAACATACTCTCCTCCCCTATCTATACACCACTATATATGTACGTGTTTTCCATTGTTCAAAACAATGCTGTAGTTTACCAGTTGTCAGCCTCTTCAACCACTTTGCCGTTTTTGCTTTTACATGTTCAACAGACTGAAAATGTGTTCCCTTTAATGCACTTTTCACTTTTTGGAACAGGTAGAAGTCAAGTGGTGCGAGATTTCGCAAATTAGGAGGATGATCAAGCACAGCAATGCGCTTGTCCGCTAAAAACTGCTTCAGAGGTAGGACATTCTAAGCTGATGCATTGTCCTGGTGCAAAATCCACGAGTCATTTTTCCACAAATCCGGTCTTTTCTTCCTTACTCTTTCCTTCAGCTTGATTAGGACCTCTTTGTAGTATTTCTGATTAGTAGTTTGACCCTCAGCTACCCAGTCAGTCATGATAACGCCCTTGATATTGAAAAAAACGATCAGCATTGCCTTCAATTTCGATTTGCTCATTCACACTTTTTTTTGTCTTAGCTATGCGACAACCTTCCAGGGCATCGATTGGCGTTTTTATTTCGGGTCGTACTGGAAAATCCAAGTTTCATCACACGTGAGCAAGTCTGATTCTTCTATAGTTCCATGATGTCAGAGCAAATGATCATCCGATTGTCTTTTTGTCCCTGAGTGAGGTTCTTCGGCACCATTCTTGCACAAACTTTTGTCAAGTATAATTCGTCATGCAAAATGTGTCAAATTATTCCTTTTTTAATGTTTACCATATTGGTAATCATCCGAATACTCAGGCGTTAGTCTTTCTGCACAAAGTCGTTAAGTTTCTGAACGTTCTCTTCAGTTCTTACAGTTACAGATCAACCAGGACGTTCATCCACTTCGACCTCTTCCCGACCTTCAGAAAACCGTTTGTGTCATTCAAAAACTCACGCGCGTGACATAATATTATCACCAAACACCTCCTTTAATATTTGTAAACATTCTGTTGGCGATTTTTTTAATTCGACAAGGAATTTCAGGTTGATTCACTGCTCAATTTTCATGCCGACTATTATCACGGCACTACTAAGTAACAGTGTTCTGTACAATTAAAGCTCGAAAGCAAACGGAAGCAGACAGAGAGACGAAATTACGGATTATTGCTTGGCAAGTAGCAAAGTCAATGACATTCTAATTACAGTCTCGTCCGATGCGGCTGCGCGATGGAAGGAGCACAGTCTCTTTATTTAATTACCATACATCGTACATATAAGTATACACATATGTATTCTTAAATAATAATTAGGAAGAAGAATAGTAGATAGATCCACTTAGTGGACAAAATGTTAATACAAAAAAAGACAATCTTAGTAAAAATACTAATTACATATGTATAATGGAGATGTACATTACATGACAGATAAGTTTAATTAGATTTTGAAAAGAATACATATAATCATATACATATCAATTATCTTGCTTCAAATAAAATCAATGGAATGAAATGTTTTTATGTATCTGTCTCAGAGTCTGACAATAAAGAATAAAGCATTGTTCAAAATACATTCTTTGTGTATAGTTCTTAAAGTTTGTATATAATTTCCTGAAATTCTAAAATTGCACATACTTCGATTTAAATTTAATATATAAATAAATAGGAAGACCCGTAGATAGATGCACTTAGTTGACAAAATATTGACTCAAGAAAACAGACATCAGCAGAGGAATTATAAAAATTATCTACTGTTTTTACTATTAATTCTTAGTTGACAATTTTAGGCGTCTCAGACAAAAGAGAGAATAAAAAACACTGTTTCTTGCTATATTTCGTAGTATGTTTAGTATATTCTTAAATACCACAAATATGTTTATTTTATAATAACTGTATTTACTACCTAATTCATTGTTTATTAACTTAACCTTAGAATTATTTTTGAATTTCTTTTATTTTACTTTATACCAATAAAGGGACGCCCATGTGCATACGTACATGTTGCTGCAAAGCTTTTAAATAGGAATAATCATGCGATATCAAACGACATGCAATGTACAGAAAATACAGTGAAAAATAGAGATAACACATTATGTATTTATGTACATTAATTCACCATATAAAACTTTTCGAAACTTAGTAAAAATGTTACATCATCAATGTTTACAAAAATGCACGTTGTATTACAGAAAAAGTTTATTTTATTTTAAAAAGGATACGTACAATCATCGATTATGTTATCAGGTTGTTACATATGAAATGTCCGATTTTGTAAGGAATAAAAAAAGTCTAAATTTAAAAAAATATAAATATTTATTCTGCAAAATAGTCTCCATTTACATCAATAGTTTGTTGCCAACGGCCAGGTAGCTGAAAAATTCCCTTTGAAAAGAAATCTAAGTTTTGACGGCTCACATATTGCTCAAACACTGCTATTACAGACTCCCGGTCAGGGAAGTCCCTATTTTTTAAGTGATTGTGTAAACTTCGGAGAAAATGAAAATCAGTTGGCGAAAGGTCAGGTGAATAAGGTGGGTGAGAGAGAATTTCGTAACCAAATTCCGAAAGTTTTTGGATTGTCTGTCGTGCAACTTGAGGTCTTGCATTATAATGAAGAAGTATGGGTCCATGTCTATTGACTAGTGAGGACTGCAAGCGGCTCAATTTTCCATGCATAGTTTCCAGTTCGGCACAATAGGACGCTGCCGTGATGGTTTCACCAGGTTGCAAAAATGAATAGTGAATAATACCCTTACCGGTCCACTATACAGTCACCATAATCTTTCGCGGGTGAAGTGATGCTCGTGCATGCTGTCTTGGTGCTTCACCTCGATCTAACCATTGTTTTGACCGTCTGCGATTATCATAAAGTATCCACTTTTCGTCACACGTTACCACTCGTTGAAGAAACGGTTCAACTTTCTGTCGATTAGCCAAAGAGGTAGCCACCTCTAATCGACGGAGCTTATTGGCTTCCGTTAATTGGTGCGGCACCCATCGATCGAGTTTCTTCACTTTGCCAATCGAAGAAAGGTGACTAATGGTGGCAATGGATACTTGAAATGTTTCTGCAAGGCTACGCACTGTTGTCGACGGATTACTTTCAACTTCTACACGCAGCTCGTCGTCACTAACGGTGCTACGCGCATATCCGCGAGGCTCATTTTCCAAATCAAAATTTCCCTCGCTGAATTTTTTAAACCATCGCTGTAATGTGCGTTCATTACACGTGGTTTCACCGAACATCTGATTAATTTCTCGCGTTGCTGCAGCTGCATTTAATCCCTTTTTAAATTGAAAGAGGTAAATTGCCCGAATATCTCTTGTCGACAGCATTTCCATAGGCGAGACAAGGACAGGTGTATTAATCTTTCCAATAAATGGAACAGGTACACACTTCAAAATAAATACCCTTTCCTACAAATACAATAATAATTTTCACCAAAAACATACACGTCTTCACACAGGTGCGATTCAGTTCAGACTGAAGGAAAAAACGGACATTACATTTGTAACAACCTAATACTTCGAATACAATCAGTATAGTGAGATATTTTTATGTACATATGTAAGTCGGAAAGAGATTTTCTTTATTATGTGAGACTTCGTATAATTTTTTAAAATTTTAAACATATACACACATACTAGCCGCTAGATGTCAGTTGTCTTCTGTTTTTCTTGGTAACCGTCATATGTTTAAAATGGCTACTCCGCAGCAGAAATCATTTTGTGTTCTCGAGTTTGCGAAGTGCAATCCCGTGATTACAGTGCAAAAACGTTTCAGATTGAACTACCAAATTGATCCTCCGAATGGGTGGAACATTCGCAGATGGTATCTACAGTTTGTAGATACAGGATGTGTATGTAAAGGAAAGAGTCCTGGCCGCCCTCGTGTTTCTGAAGAAAATGTTGCACAAATTCAAACTACTTTCCAACGTAATCCTTCAAAATCAACTCGTCATGCCAGCCGGAAGTTACAACTGCCTACAACAACAATTTGGCGTGTTTTGAGACGTCGATTGGTTATGAAGCCGTACAAGTTACAGTTGTTACAAGTTCTGCGTCCTGATGACAAACGTAAACGTGTGGCATTTTGTAACGAGATTCATGATGCTATTGTCAATCATAATACTTTCGCACAACGCATCGTGTTCAGTGATGAAGCGATTTTCCATGTTAGTAGTCTGGTAAACAAACACAATGTTAGAAATTTGGGTCTACAGAACCCGCATGCAGCCATTGAACATGTACGAGATTCGGCTAAAATCAATGTGTTTTGTGCGATATCCCGATCATCTGTTTATTGCTCGTTCTTCTTTGATAGAAACACGGTTAACGGTCAGCAGTATCTCGCTATGTTACAAAACTGGTTGTTTCCGAGGGTGCACGAAGATGACTTCATTTTTCAACAAGACGGACACCCTCTCACTGGAGCCGCCAAGTGCGTGAATATCTGAATGAACCCTACGGAACCGTTGGATTGGTCGTCAAGGAGCTGGCGACTTAGTATGTCTCAGCTGGGCTCCACGGTCACCGGATTTGACAGCCTGTGACTTCTTCCTATGGGGTTTCGTTAAAGACAACGTTTATGTACCACCACTCCCACAGAACCTGGAAGAGTTGAAGAACCCGATCCGTACTGCCATAACATCGGTGACGAAGGACATGCATGCCCGAGTATGGGAGGAATTTGTGTATCGATGCGATATTGTTCGTTTCGCTGGTGGAAGACATATTGAACATCTGTAATCTGAACTTGAGAGGTTCCTAAATATGTGTGTAAAGTTTCATATTCGTATGTCTTAAAGCTTAATAAATATTCGAAATACGTATATTCTTTTTGAAACAGCCTGTATTTATACAACTATTTATTTAACACGTGTAATATTTTATAAGTTGTAATATTTTATTTATTCGAATGTTATCAAAATTTATTTGTACTTCCTCAACAGGTGAAAGGATAAGAAAAAATTCAAAAAGCATGTATTTATGTACATATGTACGTGCAAATGATTAAGATAAAACTGTAGGCAACCAAACATACAGGGATGGCATTATCAAACAAAAAATCACACAATAAAATACCTTTTTCTTCATTAAAAAGTTTATTAAAAGTGAAACAATTTCGTTATTTATACAATATATTAATATGCATTGTAATAAATTATATTTAATATTTTCGTTTAATAACTAAATTAGAAAAAAAGTCTTCAATAAAGCTATGACAAGAACATGTTCTTAAAAAATGCGAAGCAACAACAATAAAATACAACGACCAAAAAGAAATAATGTAAAAATTAATCGAAAATTAGATAGATAGAATATATACATATATACAATGTGACATAAATACAGGGAAATTTGTTTCCATGCCAACTTAAATTTCGAATTTTGCGCGGTTAATTTGAATTTCATCTTTTCCGAACGTAGTATATTAGGTTCCTCTGTATACACTTACTTTGTGACTGGCCGTTTCTTGAATTACACACTGGTATATACACACTGGTCATCTGCATTCTGTTCCTTAAAACTGTTACATACAGACGTAGGTACATACATATCTACTATGTATATGCAGTTTTAATTAGATTACTATACATCATTCAAGTCTTTAATATCTTCTCTGTGTTTTACAGTATTTGGATGCATCTATATTTTGAACATTTACTTTACTAAATTTTACTTTCATTTGATCAAATGAACTATGGACTTCAAAATTGCTTACGCCTTAGTAAAACCTGTTGAAACCATATTGGAGAAGCATAAGATTTCTCTCAAATTTATCACATCACTGTAATAGAGGAAAAAACGAAAAGACAACTTTCTCGAACAAAACCTGCGACAGCAGTTTTCTGAAATTCCGAGAGATTGAATATATGCCGAGAGAGTCTACGATATTTAAAATTTACGTTGGAAAAAAGCTACTTTCTTATAAGCGAAAAATGTCGAGTTCATGCAGCAAAAGCAAAGCTCTGAATCCATTCTTCTTTAATGTTTGTTCAAAATGTTTTTCTGCTTCCAATTCTTCAGCGCTGCCAATCATTATTACTCTATGCATTATTGAATTGATGAAGGTCCTTTTCTATCTTGCATTGTAATACGGTATGATTTGTAGATTTCTATCTTATTCTTATTGCATTTCCGTTATCTCGAAGGCAAAAAAGTGAAGTGAAAGTGTAATAATTAAAAATTTCATTCATTACTTTTGGAGTATGGTGTATAACTAACTAGCTAAGAGGCTTTAAAAACGATTTTATCGTTTCGATCAACATTTAAAACTATTTAATTAGCGTAATTACTAAGAGAGTAAACTAAAGCTATTATAATTTGTATTTTAATCAATATATGTAATAGTAAAACGCACATGAACACGTACATTTTCTCGGTCTAATCCAAAACGACTCAAACTCGTATACATACATATGTATATGGTCATACTTATGTATATTCACATACATACTTTTATGCAAATCAAATTTTCAAGAAAGCCGCAGCAATAAAATTTGCGGCGATGACATGAAATATATTCGTGTTGCTCTTAAAAGCAATATGTAGTAATTATTCAGTTTATGAGTTAACCATTAATGCCCCGTTGTAAATAAATAGCAATAGTATTAATTTTAACCGAGACAGCTATTCAGAACATCTCCATCATGTAATTGGCAATGATGATTGATGACTACCTTAGAATTTTATGGACTTATGGCTTTTTTCGTCCCTCCAATTATTCCGATTGCCTATTGGTGTCAGTGGAGCATCTAAGAATATATTTTATTTTAATTAGATTTTCCACAAGTAAATAATTTTATTTTAAGATTACAAAATAACAATTTTTAAATATAATCACCATATTTATTCGTATTAATTATTGGAAGTGGTTATTTAAGAAAACTAATATGTCCATTGATAAAGATAAAATAAAAGTTATGATAATCTGGTACGTAGACTTCCGCGGTCGTAGTCCATGTTATCTACTTCTGGGCTTCCGGGCTGGAACCGCGTACATTTTTTCAGTCTAACCCAGTTTCAGTGCAGTAGTTTAGCCCTGAAGATGTTCCATACAAATGGGTACGAAACGTCGGCAGATATACAAGTGAAGCGGTTCCAGCTCGGAAGCCCAGAAGCAGATAGTAAAAGTTATGATATTAGGTCAGAAGGAAGGAACAATTGGATTGAAAATAGGTAAATTAAAGGAATGAGTTAATTCTTTCAAATATTTTGAAGTGCAAATAGATAATCAGAATAAAAATAGAAACGGAAGTAGAATAATAATAATAATATTACTAATAATTTCCGTCAAGGCCAATGGATCACGACGAACACACACGGATGAACTAAAGACATATCACTGAAGGCTGATATATAACTCCTTGCCACAATAATTTTCGTATTCTGTATACGTATGTCGACAACTAAGTTGTCATCATCAGCAGATAAACTAAGATGAATGACATTAAAAAAAGGAAAACGGACATAACAGATAAGTACCTACATGTGATTTATTGCACTGTCCCTTTTCTATCATTTAGCAGACCGAAGAGAGATGAATTCTTCGGGTTCGCGTCAATGTTTAACACATGGACATTATTCTTCAAAATGTACATACTTTCATACGTATCTAATTCGCGATAATTACACACGTTCTTAATCAAATGCAAACTATGATTACAATCCAATACATGTTTTGCGACATAATAATAATAATAATAATAATAATAGTAATAATGATAATAATATTTACGTGTCCAAGAAATAGTCAACTACAGGACAAAAAAATACGAACAAAACGTAAGTAATACGTAAAAAATGATATATAAATAATTAATTAAATCTAATAAAAAAATCAATAAGAATGGAATTTGCAAATGGACTAATTAATTATCTAAAACTATTGGAATGGAACATTTTTACTCATTCATATGCGATAAAGGTGCTTTATATAAAACAATCATCTTAACTTTAAGGACAAAAAAGGAGTTGTTAGATAGACTTGAACATCGAGGAACATGAAAGTTTATTTGTGACTAAATAGACGGAAAATCAATTGCATTATTGATAACTTTTATCAAAAATTTTACACCAAGTAACTGACGGTTAGCTGAAAGCCATTGAAAATTAAAAATCATTGAGGAAACTAACGCTATCAACACCACAAGGAATCGCCATTATAACTATTTGCGAAATAATCTATAGACTCTCTCAAGTTTCAGATGTAAACATACATACATATATAATGGAAGTGTCTAATGACGGCCCCCATTTGAATAAGTAATCGGTACATTTACCTGGTTCGTTTGGATTCGATTTAGGGATGTCATTTTTCACAAGTCAAAACCCGGTAGTTTTTGTTATACATTGCAATTTATAACTTGTATCCGGCTTTTTTGCTCCCATTCTCTTTTCCATCTTTCGTTAAGTTTGTATCCACTACATTCAAGAGCCTTAGCTCTTAGTACAGATGAATGGCTGGAACATAGTCTGCTCATTTAGAATATGGAGTCCATATGTATAGAAAACTGAAATTTATTACTAATGTTTTTTTATTTTCGGAGGAAAGCCTTTTGTCTCCAGAGGTGACGATAGGGGATATGGCTCAATACAGGCAACCATTAAGTATTAATTAATTAACATATGCACTGTATTATTCAATTTTGTACTGACTTTTTTGTGAGGCAGATATTCAACCAGGCCGGAGCGCAGTACTCGACAACAGATTAAACAAAGCCCAGCTCTGAGAAACGCAAAGTTTATGGAGTTTATTATTATAGATGCTAAACATCCTGCGGTTTGAAAAAAATATTTTTTCTAAGAGAGGATACGGTCGACGGTAACACCTAGGTGTTTCACGGTTTTATAGTGTGTCAGTAGTTTTTCCTCAAAAAGGATATTCCCGGCAAACCTTTTTGTCACCAAGATAGAAGCAGCTAACCTCCACCTTTTCCTCTTCGACGTCGGACTCGTCTATGAACATAATGACCCACAATAAAAGTCGTCTAAAAAACGATGTTGTTCCATTCTCTGCCTATAATTCTTTGCTCCTAATTTACCCGTACATGACACCATTCTAATCTAAGGGTACGATGCCTAGAGGGAGTATTATTCTTAGACGATAGGAAATCAACCTAAATGAACGAATACAGCAGTATATGAAATGCATCTTATTCTGTGGTCTTCGAATAGAAGATCGATAATTCCCTATTCGATTTTATTTCATTTTTCAATATTTCTTTCATCATAATCTTTTATACAGTTTTCCTAGAATATTGGTTAAACATATAGGATGGAAGTCAGTGCAGTTTCCAGTGGTTTTCCCTTTCAATGTAACCACCTGCCGTCTTAATAGGTTATTTAGGAGATCAAGGATGATACAACTTTCATGCCATACACCGCCTCTTCCAGTTTAGCTTGTGTAAAAGATAAAAAGTTTCAATAGTTCCATATTGTTTACTGCATTTACCGTCTGTGGCAACACATAATTAATAATTTCTACTTTTATATGGAGTGAGAGGTTATACAGTATTAGCTTGAACTTTTTTCTCCAATGCGTTCCCTTAGTTTTGAAAATTAAAATCTTCAATTGTTTCCTAGCGCCTTTGAAAAGTTCTATTTCTTCCTGTATATTATTTGCATATACATAGGCTTACAATTCTATTTATTTACATACTCTCACGCCTTCGATATTCCTATTCTTTTCATTTAGTTTGGTTTAGATGTCCAGATCTAGATGCTTGGCTTTTCCTATTGGCCTGATTCTATAGTATATTTAGTAAATCCGGAATATTTACCAAGCTCCAATTAGAATTTTGTGTGTTTAATATAAATATGTTACTTCGTTCAAAATATTTGTTAATTCGTCTTGGTTTGCAGGAATATTTGAAGCGTATTTTCGAGTTCTAGAAAGTATGACTGTCAATTGTTCTACCACCGTACTTGAATATAATACCGTTCCACTGCTATTACATTAATGTATAAAAGGAAAGACGAAACTGGTCACAAATTACTTTTACACCAATCTTAACTCTTGTTACTTGTAACTTTGGTTATGACAGCACTGGTCTATATGATAGTTGCTAAAGGAATTGAACTATATAATGGACACACAAAAAGCACTGTCGACCTGAATCCAATCTACCTTTTATTACTAAAATGAATTACCTAATTGATACGTGCTGTAAAAGAGCATCATAAAATTGAATCTGATTGAATACAGTAATAAAATAAGCTTTGTCGAGGGAAATAGATACATGTTATAAATGTCAGAATCTTAGAATTTATCGATGTTAATGTGAATCACATTACAATTATGGTAAAATAGTAAAATCCAAAGTACCCGAAATTCTATAATTTCCAAAAGGTATACTTCTACTGATTCAGTTCCATGTGAATGTCTTATGATTATAATTTAAAAGTCTTTAGAAAAGGTACATTGAGGTAATATAGTACTTCGGGGAAGTGTACAACTATGTTTTACGTAAAATATTAAATCTTTAGAATTAAAATACATGTATGTGAAGCTTAAGTATGACTTAAACGAAAGAAAAGGGACTTCAACATAATTTTATAACTAATAAATAATGTTGAACAAACTTACGAGTTCACAATAGCGTACAGCCTCGCCAGGAAGGCTAATGTTACAAATAACACACTTAATTATAGTTCCTGTATATTTTAACGTAGGAAAACGATTTAAAAATTTATTTACAACCATCCCAGTAACAACCCACCTTTGCGAAGCATCTTCATGTCACTGACATGAAGCAAGCTATCGGCAATGCTTGTATGCGTTCACCTCCCATTGGTTCTTGTAACCGATTACCCGGACGATTATCCAACCAATAAACTAATGTCCCTAATACATATTTAATATCATGCAAAAAATTATGAAAATGAAACTTAATCTATAAAATTATACTGAGTGAATCTTTAACAATGCTTATTATAAATTTTTAAATTTATATTTAATAATACAATTACATATTATGTCAGACTAAATTTATTTACTAAACGTGAATTGTATTTACCAGATTTTTATGTCAGTTTTATACATATTTTCGAAAATAATTAAAATAAGAAAGTTACCTTTTATTATTTTCCCAAATTTGTATTTACGGTTTATATTGACCAAAATGTAAACTATATACTCTAAATGTTTCTAATAGGAAATAAATAAAGATTAACAAGTAAAAAGAGAAAAGAAAGAAAACATTTAATGATTAAGGTGCGTTTCTATTGGTATAAGTACTAACTGACTGCTGGCTGATCATGCCTGGCAAGAACATAAATTTCATATTTTACCGTCAAAATCAACGCCTCCTTTCATATAAAGTAGAAAATATATTTGTATTTTTCCTAAACCTCCGTACCTGTATTATCCTTTATATATGTGCGTAACTGTGTATTTAAGCCCTTAATATGCTAAGAAAAAAGTTTAGGTGATATAAATATCTAAAATACAGTTAATATATTTACGGAATGGGGTAATGGGGTATAATAACATAATGAATTATTGTGAAATATGTGACAGCTTGTTTAAAGACATTCATAAGAAAAAGAACATGTGTTCACATATTTGTACTGTTTTACTTTATTATTGTTTGTCAACGTACCACGTATATATTATGACCATGTTTATTCAGGTGTGAATTATACAAAACAGTATAATTTAAAAGAAAAATATATTATGTTCCACCAATATTATAGTTTACTATTTCATTTTCTTAAACTTAATAAATATATTGTAATAATTTATAAATTTACGCATTAAGGATATATAAATTAGATTATATTCTGTTCTAAAATAAAAAGAAACGATTTAAAAATCGCGCGAAAATACTATTTAATGAACCGCGTTTTCGTACCTTATTTTGAACTCATTTTATCGTATTGTGCAGCAGTTATTAAATAAAAGCTGTACGTTAAATACAAAATAAAATAGGTGATCAGGTAGACCAAGTAAACCGTTAGTTTCACCGCCTAAGCATCACCGATTGGGCTATTTATTGCGTGACAAAAAGCAAACCGTTTTAAATATTTATATTGCAAACTTCAAGAACGGGAAGACCAATCATTGTAATTAACTTTTCCTATACGTTAAGATTTTTGTACTTCTGTGGTAATAAATATATTTTAAGGCTGTCAAACTAACTGCACATAAATAAAAAATATAAAAAATAGAAGAAAATATTCGTAAGCAACTTGAGACAGACACGCCAAACTTTTAGAATTTAATCAATCCATTAAAAATGCATGCTGTTCTACAAATTGTGCAGTTTCTTCATGTATCAGTACTTAATAAAATAACAGCAAGGGATTATTTCAAACAAAAATGAGTCGAGCAACCTTATACAGGTTCTGAAAATATTAGTTTTAGCGTAGCAATTACGTGGTAAAAATAAGTAATATAGGATCTGAATTAGGGTTTATAGAAGATGAATTATTACTTTGAGAAGAAATAGTTTTAGAGGAATTACTTTCGAAGATATTGGCTAAATTACCAAATACAATTCTAATAGTAATTTACATCAGAAGTACCAAAATTAATTATTTTAAGAATATATACTTGTCTTTGCTCTCCTTTTTTGAGTTCTAATTACTTTTTATTACTTCCAGCATTTTTCCTAACTGCTAAAGGAGACCAGAATTGTATCCGTACATAAAAAATGATACGATCTTACTATCGAATTATAGACATCTTTCTACATTGAATTTTAAGAAACTACATGAAAAAATGCTTTATTTTTACATATTTAACAGCTCTCAATCATAAATTTGATTGTATCAACATCGATCTATTACTGGTAGTGCTATCATAACTAACTTGGCAACAATATCTTAATAAATCCGTGAGGCTTTGAACAGATGTGGGCAGGTCGATGCTATTTACACTGACTGACCTGTCCAATGCTTTTGACATAATTTAACATGAAATTCTTTTAAGTAAAATCAATTAATATAATCTTCTTCTAACTTAAATCAATCTCTTCCAATTCAACATAAATCTGGGAACTTACTAGGTAAAAGAAAATCCACGATACTAAATAATACGATTACTTACGTAACATAATGATCATTTTTCGTCTAATAATTTTATTCCTACTTCTGGTGTTCCTCAGGAAAGCAATCTGATTCCTTTACCGTTTGTATTATTTGTCAATAACTTATTTATACAAGTAAATTAATTAATTAATTAATTACATATATCTTTGCATAAGCAAATGATACTAAAATATATTCTAAAATTTTTTCTGTAGATGGAGTACTTTAACTTCAAGGTACTCACTGAACCTTAATGTTTTAAAGTTGTGTGGTCAGTTATATTCGTCCTCCTTCACATTTTGTTTCGTCATACTATATTGATGGTAATAGAAAAATAATTAAAGATTTAGGTATTTCCTTTGATTCCAGACTTTCCAACGTTTTTTCCGAAGCCTTTAGATTCCTTGGATTCGTCATAAAAATTTCTAAATACAAACTTTAAAAATATTGCGACTTTATACTTCGCCTACATAATAAGTAAACTAAAATACAATGCCTGGATATTGTATCCTTTATACACCTGTGATTCGCTGATCTTGAATCATATCCACCGCAAGTTTATCAAATTTCTTTCATTTACCGTCGAGACAATTATCCAATAAGAGGCATCTCTCAAGATGGACTGTTATCATCACCTGCTGTTCATCATTGCACGAAGGGATGTTCTTTGTGGAAAACTTTTGCTGAAGCTTTGGAAAATATCGTCGATCGTCCCTTCACACTTATTTGAATGTCTATTTTTATTCCAGGGATCAATTTCAGGCATGTCTGTATCTTTGTTGCTCCAATTATAAAGTCTAATGTGATGAAATGAATTCCAATATATACACTCTGGGATAGTGAACAATTCTGTAGAAGATATATTTTTTAACTGAAACTGAAAACATATTCTGGTGCGTAGACTACCGCGGTCGTGATCCATACTATCTGCTTCTGGGCTTCCGGGCTGGAACTGCGTCACTTGTATATCTGCCACCCAGGCAGTTATACAACTACTGGCAGATATACAAGTGACGCGGTTCCAGCCCGGAAGCCTAGAAGCAGATAGCCTGAAAACATAATTTTAATTTCGATAGTGCTTTTTTGTTAATTTTGATTTTTCTAGTTTGTAAGACGTTCTTATTTCAATTATTTATTTCTTCTTCCTTCACTTTTTCTGAATATTCTATACACTTAATTTATATTATATTATCTTGTAATTTATAATTGGGCTTTGCCTGTTGTAAAAATATTGAATTTGACACAGAAGTGTATAATAACTACGAATTCCAAACAAGCGTGATTTGAAAAGCAATTTACCTACACTATGTCGATCGCATATTTACCGTAAATTCTAAAAATTACTTATTATTACAATCATTTCTATTCTTTGCTATCTACTTTTGTCTTGCCAGTTCATCCAAGCCATCGATGCGATCGCAGTATGTAACCAACTGTTCTTTCTTCCTTACGTCCATCCACTAGACTGTGCATATTCATACTATGGTTTCTGCCAATCATCTTTTTCTAATCCTGTTCTACGATAGATCAAATTAACATTCTAACTTTTATTGATATGAAATTCTTATTGGTGTCCAACTCTTACTTCACCATAACTTGCAAATCGCCTTCTTTTGTTCACTTGCAAACTTCTTGTTCCAGTTTTACTCATGGTTCGCGATTTCCAGCAATATATTTGATCTTAAATTTAGTCTTTGTTTTGTATCCGTATATTAACTTTGATTTAATTATTTTCGTAAAGATCACGCACCATATTTTTCTGTCCAGTCTTGCCTTTTATATTATGTGTTTATACTTTTATTGTTCTTCAAATTTTGAAAATTTTAATAAGCTTCTTAAGCAATAATTTATTATTTTGGATATTTACAGATGACAAGCACATAAGTATTAATACACGTGGTATATTTAATTAGAAAGAAAGATGAAGCGCATAAATTAAATAAACGATCAAATTGCGATATTAATCAAAAGCCGCATTATACATATCTTTCGGTGACTCTACAAGGCCGGTATGAAAATTTCGATTGCACTTACGTTAATTTTTACAATCGCCGTAGTGACCTAAATAAATAAATGGGCACCATTTATTTCGTCTGTTTACATTGGAACAAGGAAGAGTGACTTTTATGACGCTACGAGAGATAGGTTCATCTTGAAAATAAATTTAACCACATAAACAACTTACGATGATTAAAGGAATTATTGATTGTTATTTCTAGTTGAAAGTGGTCTCAGAGATCCGTTTACTCACGCAGAAAAGAAATACGATATGTGTATGTGTCTACAGCATACATATACACGCACGTGTATGCGTATAAAAGAGTTTTAATTCAGATATTCCAAGAAAATAGAATGCCTATATGGCTTTAAGAGATGTATGTTTTCTCAATTGTACATATATACTTTCTTTGATATACCTGATATGGCCGTTAATTGATTACTTTCAAAATTGATGGGTTACAGATTACATTAAGAATAGGCATTTGATCGTTTGTAAAGATACAAAATACTTTTTTAAAACTAAAAAATAGCAAATAAATATATAATATTCAAAATACTATATATATATATATATATATATATATATATATATATATATATATATATATATACAGTCATGTGTGCACAAAAACAGCAATCCTAAATTAATACTTACAAATAATATTTACAAGGGACAATTCTGATACAGCTATATTGAAATTATTTAAAATCCCTGAATATACGAGGGTAGCTTGACAAGTAATGAGAATGGAAAAGAAAAACGAATATTTTAAACACAAAATAATTTTAATTTTTCAATATATTCTCCTAAAAGAGCAATACATTTATTCCAACGGTGCTCCAATGCCCTTATGCCATCTCTAAAATGCGATTCCGGAAGGCTTGCAAAATACTCATTTACAAAGATGATAAGCTCGTCGTTAGACGAAAATTTCTTTCCACCTAGTGCCGTTTTCAATTTTGGAAAAAGGTGGAAGTCGGAAGGGACTACTCGTGGATTTTGAACATCGCAACTATGCTGGTATGCGAGGGAGCGTTGTCTTGGTGAAACAGAATCCTTTTTCTTTGCCATTCCTGGCCGTTTAGCACGAATCTCAACATTTAATTTTTGTAGAAGTTCTGCATAATATTGTCCGTTTATTGTGACACCTTTCTGAAGGTAATCAATGAGCAAAATGCCTTTTGAATCCCAAAAAATTGATGCCATCACCTTGTTTGCCGATAAAGTGGTTTTCGCTTCCTTTGGAGGTGCAGAACCACGTTCTAACCATTGTTTCGACTGTTGTTTAGTTTCGTGTGTATTGTAGTGTATCCAAGTTTCATCGCAAGTAACAAATCGCCTACAAAAATCAACCGGATTCCGCTTATAAAGGTCCAAGCACTCATTGGAAATGGGCAAACGAGTGAACTTTTGATCAGTCGTAAGCAATCGCGGCACCCATCTTGCCGAAAGCTTGGAAAGGCCCAATTCTTTCGTTAAAATGTGGTGTACGCGTTCTGTTGAAACGTTTACCATATCTGCTATCTCTCTCACATTGAGTCATCGATCTTGCATAATAATATTATGGATTTTTATAATCATTTCCTTAGAAGTCACGATTTTGGGTGCTCCAGAGCGCGCTTCATCAACACAGCTTGTTCTACCACGTTTAAATTTAATTACTCATCTACTTATTGTGGCGGATGATGGAGCAGATTCACCTAATGTTTGCCGTAACTCATCTTTTATTTCGGTAGCTTTCATAGCCTCTATTACGAAGTATTTAATCACCGCACGATACTCTGCTTTTTCCATTTTAACAAAACGACGTGTTGCTTCTTTTTCAATCAGCTGTCAAAAATAAACTAATCAACCGATTTATCTAAATATCGCAATGTAAACATATAAATAGCGAACCTAAATTACAGTGCATTTGCTTTACCAATTAGAACGCCACCTATGTGTCATTCTCACTACTTGTCAAGCTATCCTCGTATAAAGTTTCCGGTAAAGTACCGAATATGAGGGAGAATTACTGAGTTTTTGAATTATGCACTGTTATTTGCCTATGCATTAAAATAGCAGTACCATAGCTGGCTGCTCTAAAGGCAGACGTATAAAGTCCTGTCTATTGCAGAATAATTCAAAAAGTTTTTAATCAACCGTTTCTTTATAATATGGACCGAGCAAAGCATTGTTCATCGGAAAAAGAGCAATTATACTTTGCCTCAAATAGAGGCAGAAGCTACAAGTTTATACAAAATGCACTCTCATATTCTGCGAAAATGATTACAAACGCTAAAGACCGGAGAAACGTGAAAGAAAATCATGGTGGAAAAAGGAAAACTAGGCCTAGAGAAGACAGAAACATTATAAATTCTGCAAAAAAACACCGTTCATAAGTTCAACTGCAATTAAAAATGAGTTACACCTTTGTATCATATAAGCGCCTCTACTATTAGACGAAGATTGATTCAAGGAAAGTTGCGTTCAAGAGGGCCTAGGAAGGTACCATTATTTAATAAAAGACAAATACAAAATAGATTGTCGTTTACTTATGAACACGTACAATGGGATGAAAAAAGTAGGGTAATGAATCGAAAATAATTGTATTTCATTCCGGTGCATACCAACAACACGTACGAAGATCACCATTGACAGCATTTCAACCCCAGTACACCAAAAAGACAGTAAAATTCAGAGGCTCAAGCATCATGCTGTGGGAGTGTTTTTCGTGGTATGGCGTAGGCTCTTTACACAAGATAAAAGGCATAATGAATGTTGATGCCAATGTGAACGTATTACAAACTGTGCTTCTACCATATGCAGAGGAAGGAATGCCACTAAGATATTTGTATATGCAAGATAACGATCCCAAGCAAATTCCTCGAAAAGCGAAAACATGATTTCGAAATAATAACGTTCGCGTTTTGGTTTAGCCGGCACAATCATCAGACTTAAACTCTATTGAAAATTTATGGGCGGGGTTGAAGACTGTATCTGCTGCTAAGCCGCAAAATACTGACGGTCTGTGGAGAATATGCCAAGCCGAATGGAAATCAATTTCAGTAGACATGTAGGCAACTGGTGAACTCGTTGCCCCGCAGGTGTCAAGAAGTGATGAACAATAAAGGTCAAGCAACGAAATATTAAGTGTTTCAATCCAATTAACTAAGACATCTGTGCATGTGCATCTGTGATTATATTGATTATACTCTTTTAATATCAAATAAAACTTTTCTGTAATATAATGTACATCTCTATATACATAGATGTAATATTTTTACTAAAATCCTAAACCTTTTACAGGGTGAATTAATGTACATAAATGGATAATTGTGCATGTGGTGTCAGTTACTTTTCGTATGATTTTATATATAATATATATATATATATATATATATATATATATATATATATATATATATATATAAAGGTGTGTTATAAATCTATCAAAAGCACTTCATATGCTCAAGCTAGCCATAAAACCACTATACACACTATTGTCCATAGAATGGCAAGTTTTGTGCCAACTAAAAAACAATCATTAGTGGATGCAGATTTTCGACACTTCAACTGCAATTTTGAATATGACAAAAACGTAAAATTTCGTGGAAATAAGTCTAGATTGTAAAGATCATGACTTATAAATACTTTCCGGCCTAAATCATGCAAAGCGTCGATGGTTTTTACAGCAGAGTTGATGAAGTTCAATCGTCCACACCCGAAGACCAGTAAGAGTTTATTGAAGAAGAAGAAAAGGCGTGTTTAGATGAAACTACAATAACTATTACTTTAAACGACAAACAAAATGCTGTTGATTATTGGAAAAGTGGAAAGAAAATTCGTTTATCTTTAACTACCGCACGGATCAAATACCAACCAATCAATCTCGCAATTTTATAGGCGGGAGAAAGCATTAGAATTTTAACCAAGCTATGCAATTGAGGGTTATTGTTCGTGATATTGATCTATATAGGTGGGTAATCGAAGTCTCTGATGTAGCTCAATATATTGTTACTATAAATTTATTTATTTTAAATAAGTGTTATAGATATTTGGTGGCATTATAAATGCTATTTCGTATTATGCAATCGAAATTTCAAAATATTTTAGTAGTGCGCCGAGGTAAGGGTAAACAAACATATTGATATAAACACTTGTATCTATTTATATTACGGAGATACGCTAAAAACTGTTCTAACGAAGAGCGGAATTTTCACCCTATCGACATGTTTTTCCGCACTAAAAAATAACAGTTTTGAGCGTGCACTTGGGTAGACATTCACGCACAAAGTTTCGGATTTTTCTGAATTTACGTGTTGGAAACCTTCCCTTACAAGTTGTAAAGTAAATACGGTTTTTTATTAGTGTTGTCCTCATTCGTTATTAATCTTCGTATTAACAGAAACTATTCTTTAATTTTAAAAATAAAATTATATTGGTACGTCATACATTCTAAACATTTTATTTATGCCTTTCTTATTGTAAAATACTAACATTTACAAAAAAAAAAACATTTAAAATAATCAATAAATTTTTCTTCATAATCCAAAGTAACTATAACTATCTATATCCGTATGCCATCATTTGTGTGTTGAATGAAAAAACATGCAACACACACACACACACACACACACACACACACACACACACACATATATATATATATATATATATATATATATATATACATGCCTTGGAATTTTGCATATCCGTTTCAAAAGTCAAAATAAAATTATGCAACCAAATACACTATTTTGTGAAAGTAATTTAAATGTTTATATTTACTTACTTTTAATAAATATATGCACTTATACTTTAAAACGTGCTTGATACATTTTTATAACAAATTATGTAATTATATAAATCGTGAATTCATTTAAGTATATTTCAAACAAAATGAAGTCGTTAAAATTTCTTGTAGATACTACACGGATGAATGTTGCAATCATATATTTTAAATAGACCATTTTTGATTCTAAATGATCTAATAGAATGACAAATATCAAGGAAGTGTTCTGAGACCTATTCTGTTTACTCTGAATAGTAAATAATTTACCAGAAATGAATAATGTGAGTTTTGCCTGCTCTACATGAATGACAATAAATAAGTTTCAAGAAACACATAATAAAAATCTTACCAGACCAAATACTAGAAAAAATTGAGTGAATTCAAATCAATCCTAGTGAATTTCGCTAAACAAATAAAAAAATAATTAATCCGCCAGCAAGCAACAATACCATTATTGTAGGTGTGTATGAAAATAGTTCCAAACATCGTAGATGGTGAAACTACCCTAATAACTAATATCATTATACCACAATACAAGGGTAACCGTTTATATTTCGGGAACTGGCACCAGTTTCCGATCCGATGTTTGCATCGTAAAGTTTGTCATTTTTGACAATATATTTACCTTGACAGTTTTATTATCCAGTCGTTATTTCTATTGTTGACAGTAACTTGAAAATGTTATGTCAGCGAAAAAATGGAATTAACTCGCGACCATTTTCATGCAATTATTTTTCACAGTTTTCGGCGTGGATTATCACAACAAGAATGCATCGAAGAGCTGAATTCTTTATATGGTGATGAAGCACTATCGAAAACTACAGTATATCGTTGGTACAGTAAATTCAAACTTGGACCGCGTTCTTTGAACGATGAATTTCGTGAACGTTGTGCCACAAATGTTCTTGTGTCGGAAAACATTGATGCAGTGTCTGAATTGATAATGCAAAACCATCATGTGACATACCGTGAGATCGAAGCATCTCCAGGCATTAGTAATATCGGCGTGCATAAGATCCTGCATGAACATTTAGCAGTTAAGAAGCTATGTTCATGTTGGATATCACATAATTTGACGACCGCTAAAAAAAGGGCTCGCATCGATTGGTGCCAAAGAATACACAAAAATACAATGGCGGTGCTTCAAAGAACATTTATAAAGTCGTCACAGGTGATGAATCGTGGATCTATACGTATGAGCTCGATAGTAAACAGCAGTCGATTATGTGGGTATTCCAAGATGAGCCAAAACCAACCAAAGTTGTTCGCATTTGTTTTGATGTGCTTCGACATCAAAACAAATGGTCGCCTGTTTTTTTCAGAAAAACAGATCACGTCGCAACCGCGCCTTTAGAGAGTAACAGAACAGTCAATTCCGAATGGTACACAACTATTTGTTTGCCAAAAGTTTTTGAATGAATAAGGAAAACAAACCGAAAATGACAGATCATTTTCTGCCATGACAACGCGAGCTCTCACAGGTCGGTTCAAACAATAGAGTATTTGACTGGACAAAACATCGAATTGATGAGCCATCCGCCGTACAGCCTGATCTAGCTCCCTGTGATTTCTTTTTGTTCCCACACGTGAATGATAAACTTCGTGGTCAACGGTTTTCTACACCGGAAGAGGTAGTTGAGGCGTTCAAAACTCATATTTTGGAGGTACCGCCTTCACAGTGGTAGCAATGCCTTTCGGATTGGTTTAGTTATTTCAAAAATGCATTGATTTTCAAGGAGAATATTTTGAAAAGCAATAAATCTATTTTTGATAATAATTTTTTTTTTGTTTGTATAAACGGCTACCCTTGTATCGAAATATATATTTTTGAGAATCCTTAGGGTTATTTTTTTGACTATATATATTTCGATACTTTAAAGTAATTTATTTCTCCCCAGAATTTTTCATTACCTGTTTTTTTTTCTTCAAATACTTATTTCTGCATTTCTCGAGCCCACCTTTATTTGCTTCATTCGTCCAGTTCAAGATCTTTCTCGTCCTATTTCTCCGCCTGATTCCCCTGGCAGCATCAAAAACGTTATACTGACATATCTACTCTCCATGTTATGATTGATAGGTTAGTGATAAATTACTGATTCACCACGCCAAAGTCTCTGAACCGAATCCCTTCGCGTTTAAGTGGATGCTAGCAGCCAGTGTTTTTTAGTTGCACCACGAGGACGGACATAACTCCCGTCTGCCAATACTTGATTAAGGTTGATGGATGTTAACGCCTGGATTATTATTATTTGAATTTAAAAATTTTTTAATATACTCCTTCAGCTATTTCAATATTTCATAATTAATTCTTGTTACGAGGATAGTCTGAAAAGTTTCAAGACCCGACATATAGATCGTATTACTCGTCAAAAATATTCTGATAAAATAATTGCGCATGCGTTGAAAGAAACTTCTGAAAATTTCATCCATGTTGGACACTTAGTCGTTTGTGTCAATTGATGTTAGTGTTTCTGTAAAATGGAAAATCGAGATAGATTCTGTTTACGGGCACCATCATCATTTAAACGTGGTCATACATGCTTGGTTGATGATGAACGTTCGGGGCTGCCAAAAACTGTAAACACTACCGATAACATCAAAGAAATTCATCAAATTATGCTAGTCGA
Source organism: Dermolepida albohirtum (assembly GCA_031893035.1). Classification (NCBI taxonomy): domain Eukaryota; kingdom Metazoa; phylum Arthropoda; class Insecta; order Coleoptera; family Scarabaeidae; genus Dermolepida; species Dermolepida albohirtum. The sequence goes on along the minus strand of JAVIWB010000446.1, from coordinate 41,673 downwards.
CCGTCGAATTAAAGTTATAGAGGTAAAGAGGTTGTGAGCTTCTCGAATGAACGCTGTCGAACGAACATTTTCAAAGCCCCGCTGAAGCAGTTTAAGTCGCATTTTTCGAGTTCATTAATAACTGTAGATGGGACTTGAATACCACCACTACACTCTCGAAACCAAGATACAATAGAAACAGTAGACTGTAAAAAATTAATTGGTTCCGAAGAAGGCGAAGACTGTTTCATCGGCTGGGAAAGTGATGGCGACTGTTTCTTGTTATAGTCATGGAATTGTGTTAATCGATTATCTTGAAAAACGAAAACCAATAACAGTTAACGATTTTATAATTTTCTTGTTCTAATTGAACTGAACGCCTACTAAAAATTACAAAAGCCAGCCCATATAAAAAATTCGATCTTAGGGTAGAGCATATTTTTTAAGCGCAATTATATGTTATAACGAATATACATGCAGGAAATTTTTATATTTAATTATATAAAGTTTTATATAAAAATTTTGTTTTCCTTCGTTTGATATTCAACCATTCCTCTTAATAATATGTGTTTATAATGTCTTTAGAGTGGATTTATAAAAAAAAATAGTGATATTGTAGAATTAAATCATCTATTAATCTAGGGTACAAAGGAAATGATTTTTCAATAATTCCCAAAAACCTTCTTCATTTTGTTTTTGTCTAGTTTAAATTTAATTTGTTTTGGAAACTTTACTTCAAAATTCTTAAAGAAAATATGAAACCCTCTTCATGAAATTGCCGTACTATAGGTTTTAAAATAAAATACTAGAATTATTTTTAATAGATTTATTAATAAAACACACTCTTGGTACAAGATACACAGCCTAAATTGGTACAAGAACTCAAATAAAAAATACAAACAAGTAAATGATGGCAGGTGAAAATGCACTTAGATATATATTTTTGGAATTGCAGTCTTTTTATTTGTAAAATAAATCGTATTACTAAAAGACATCTCGACTAGACGTAACTTACATATATATAATCATACATAAAAGCGTAAAGAATCCTTCATAAGAATAGCAAAATAAAAACATTAAATTTTAATCATTAAATTTACATATTTTGAAATGCATTAATACGATTTCTATACTTCTTAAACCAAATTAATTTTTTTGGGGGCAAAAATAGATGTGGTCATCAACGTATCTAGAAAAAAGGACATTACAACTCAAATATTGAGTAAAAATTATTTAAGAGTTGTTACTTGATTACTCCACCGCTCAACGCATTCGAACCTTCTTCATCATTTGCAAAACTTGAAGTCCAGGGAAAGGACAGGACGGATAGAAATTATGACATCCATTACCGTCAATTCCCGCGATCAGCTGACCCATATGAGCTGCAAAATGGTACTTCGATGTTAATTCTGCTGTCGTACTAATAGAAGTGTCCCTGAAAATAAGCAGAGTGGAGAAAGTTTGTAGCATATGTTTTGGAAACTTCTCTAAGGTAAGTGATAAGGGTGAGAGAGATTCAATTCTTAGTATTTACATGAAGTATGTGACAAAACAAAAGGAAATTACCCAGAAAAGTAGTTTTAAAGCAAATTTTGTTTACTGTGCTAGAAATAATAAATGATTTTCATTGAAAATTTCATACGCTTTACAGAAAAAATTTAATATTGAGTTACCGCTCCGCGTAAACGAATACATTCTGCTATTCGCCCAAGTATGCGTGTACTAATAACTTCTAGTTATGAATTATTCTATTAAAAAACAAAAATTTTTCAACCAACTAAATTATCACCAACTAAGCGCTTTTAGAAGGAGTCGTATCGTTGGAATACATGAATGTTGGAATACATTTTATAAAATCACTAGACGAATGCAAAGAAATATTGCTACAGTTACTGATTGTAAGCAACAGAGGAGACCATCGAAAGAGAACGTGAGATACTAAAAGTGCTTAACCTTAGGGATTGGCATAGTACCTCGAGATATGTAGGAAATGTACTTTCAATAGAAGAAACCAATGGAATAACAATGAGTTCCATATATTCATATTCGTTCATTTGGGTTGATTTCGTATCGTTTAAACGCTAATACTAACTCGTCGGCATCGTACTCTTAGATTAGAATGGCGTTATGTACGGACATATTAAAAGGAAGAGTGAAATAATATCGTTTTTTCAGATGAATTTCGCTTTTCTCTATGAGCCTAAGATGGTTATAGACGAGTCTGATGTCGAAGAGGAGAAAATCTGTTTTTGAAATTTTCCATAGATCGTAAATCTGTTCTTACTAAAGGATTGATGGTTAAGAAGTGGAATTACCATACGATGCAGAACTCCTTTATAAGTACTTAAAAGCCATTTAAATGCTCGAAGGTACATTTACAAAGTTCTGGATCCACTTGCTTTATCATATATCTAGAGACAAAATAATGTCACACTTAGCAATACAATGCTCCTAATGTTACAGCTATTACATTACGATTTTTATAAGAAACCAACATTGATATTCTTAATTGGCATATAGAACATGTCTGAAATATGATAGGTCGAAGGTTTCTATGCTTCCTGATCCTCCAATGAACTTACAACAGTTACACGATGCTTTACAAGTTGAAAATGAGCTTCCACAAGAGTCTATAGAACATCTTATTAGGAGTACTGGAGAGAAAGCAGCTACATTCAAACGAGTTCAAAAAGTTGTCGAATTATTCATGATATGAAGAAATGATGAAGAAACCCGTTATGTCTTTCTCGTATAAAGAAATTGCAAAAGATACTACATTTTGCCCTGATGAAAAAATAATTCGAATTAGTATATCTCGAAAACCAGTTAAACATTACAAAAACGTAGATTCTTACAGACTTATTTGATTATTACCTATTTTATAGAATATTTTGAAAAATTATTTGTTGAATAATAATTACAGGACAGAAATGACTAATCCCGATCATCAATTCAGCAATAGAGCAAATACCCAGAGCAGTAAAGCAAATCAGAAAAAATCAAGAAAGCACCTGCTGTTCCATAATTACAGATCTTAGTTAAGCTTAATAAATTTAAGAAAAATTTAATACACTCCAACCGAGATCTTTTGGTGAAAATTGAGGAAGAATTAACCGCTTTATTGAAGATTGACCGACGGTGCCATAGCGTAGCTCTCTACTGTATATTATTTCATAAGAAATTACTGTTTTACAGCCTCTATCCAGGTAAGGCTATTCGAATGTGTTATTTTTCCTTGGTGAAGTACCCTCATCCAATCTTTCTTATTAGAGTAGTTGACCAGTCTTCTGCACTACCTCTAATTATTGACAACTAAACTGTGACTTCATGTTCGGTGACATTTGATGCTCTTTTTTCAGCTTTATTTGATGTGATGGTCTTTCTTTGCTATAATACACTTTAATTCTATTATGATGCACAAATATAATAACATTACGTATTTTTGTAAATTCAGTATTTCTGTGCCCTGACAATCCATCTGGATTTGTTTCGGCTGTAGACCTTGTTCGATTGTGAATGGAGATGGAATTACTTATAGGGTGGATAAGTGAGTGATTCGGAGAAAATAAGCTGCATATGAACTTAAATAAAACTAAGCTTATAGTATTTCGCACACCTCAAGCGAAAGCTGATTTATATATAGATGTCAAAGGTAATTCACTTGAAGTAGAACAAAAAGTTTTGGGCAGGTTTTTGGATATTAATATTGGCGATATATTATTTAGAAAAATATTGCCGGAATATTGTAAGTATAAAATATATTATCAAATCTGAAATTCGTAAACTATAATAAGCGAACAGTATATAACTCCATTTTATTATGCTAAGGTTCATTCGCGTCTTTTGTATAGAATATCTTTCTGGGAATCGTCTAGGTGTGTCAATAAAGCGTTAGTTGCATAAAAATGCATAGCAAATATTAAATCAAGTGATTCATGTAGACCTTTTTTATTTATATATATAAATTATTATTATTATTTATTTATATAAATTTTTCAGAGAGAAATTGAAGGTTTGCTGAGCGGTTGTGTATACTCAATTTACAAATTCAAAGACATCTTTTAATTCATTTATATAATATTTTTACTCATTTATAATATTTATATTTTTACTTCATTAGTATTTTTCCTAACCTGTTTAATGTAGATTTAGTATCGGACAAAAATCAATAAACTATTTATCCATCTATGATTTTTCTCACAGGTTTGTTGGGCAAGTCGTAATTTATCTATTTCGCCCGGCCAAACCAATTTTTTATTTTCTTTCACATTCTCATGATATATGTACAGCCTTTTTTCTCTGGTTTTCTTTGTCGGATCCTATCTTTGTTTGAATTAGTAGAATCTATTATTATTTATAGTCTTTATGACTGTTCTGATCTTGTACCTGTTACTCATTCTTCTGATATTTTTTTGATAGACCTCTGATATATGATTTATGAGTGCATATGGTGTCCCTATTCTTCTGGAGCCCATTTCCATCGCATGTCATATTTTCCTGTGCTTTTCACAACACCTTCTTTATATCATCTATATCAACATTATGAACATATTAAAGAATAATAGTTGTTCGTTTAGTATGTTCGTTATTCTCGTTATTTCTTCTTTCCTATTCCTCTCTTCTGTGTTTGCAACCCTGTCATATAGTCACCTAACTATTCCAACCTTCATATTTTTTGGATGGTTGGAGTCAAAGTACAACTATAGTTCTGCGTGAATTGGCTTTCTACAAATATATATTTTAGTCTTCAGTGTGCCATCACTTTTCTTCTGAATTAGCACATATTATTTAAGAATATCTTCCACTTTTTATACTTTCGTGGTGAATTTAATCAATTCTTCTATACCGTACTATATTGTAGAATCTTTGCTTGCGCCTAATTAAAGATTGGTTCGTTCGAAAGAAAAAGTTCAAAGTATTTTCTCAATTTTTGCGGAATTTTAATCTTATGGCGGGATAGCAAAGAAAAAATATATGTAAACTTGAAAAAATTGATATGGAAAATTACGTCTCGAACTGTTAAGAACCGCTGCTATAAATGGACATACGGCAAATAAATATTTCTATCAAAAATAAATAACCAAAATTAATTTTATTGAATTTCAATAAATTATTTCAAACACGCTTGCGCCAAATCAATATATGTTGGAGTTAACTTGTTGTTCTGTATAATAACAATTCTAATAACACCATCTAAATATTTTAATCGCCTTATTAAATTACATATGCGTTGACATGTGTGTATTTAAATTGGACATTAAAATCACAGACAATAAGTTGTACCACAATCTGGCCGACTACTACTTCTGCTTCTGTTAGGTAATGTAATAAACAAGAGATGACTTAATGGATCGTAGTTGTTAATTTACTAAATAGCAGTTTCGTATATTTGACCTTTGAACTGCCTTATTAACGTGCAGATGAATATTTTTTAGTCATGTCAACATATCTATAAGTAGAACTATATTATGTACATACATAAATTTGGCTATTTTCTTGCAGTCATAGATTTTTGATATTGTGTTTCGTATACTTTTTCTTGCAAGAGAAAGAATACCCAGGCATAAATGTACACCAGATGAAAAGTTTAAACTGTCTAATTTATATTTACACGGTTTACCTTATTTTTGCGCACTTTTAAATTATATACGAAAAATGCCTATAATATAAATATACAAGGGTGGGTTGAAGAGGTGGTGAAATGAAAAGAAAGAAAAGAACTTTGCAATTTGAAATTGCGTTTGTTTTTCACCATAATCCTCTGCCACATCGATACGTTTTGACTAGCAATGAACCAAAGTCTCTAATACTTGATAAAATGCAGAACCCTTGCAAGTTCATTAAAATAAGCATTCACGGCAACATTAACATCGTTCTCTTTTCAAAATTCGACCAGCAGAGTATTTTTTCAGATGTGAAAAAAGGAGATAAACCGACGGTGTTAAAGCCTGCGAATGAAACGTATACAACAACAAATCAAGCCTAATTTGATAATTTTTGTGCATTTCTTGGTTGAAAACAACCTTTTCTTTGGCTAAATCATAACGCTTTTCATTCATTTTCTACTTTTTGTTTAAAAGATTCGCGTAATATGCGCCTATGATGAAAGGTAATCAACAAAAATGATATCTTTTGTACCCAGAAAATGGAAACTGTTACCTTCCCTGCAGATGAGGGGGAGGAGAACCCAAGTCTCATCTGTGAGATAAATCGACGCCGTAATTAATAATTTACGTTGGTACCAATTTTTGATCAACACTGAGCAAGCACGGTGCACACCACGCGGACAGCTTCTTCATGTGCACCACGTTATTCAAAATATATGTTGCACATTTTTTGGAGATATTTATAGCCTCTGCTAGCTCACGCGTTTTCAAGAAACCACAATATATTGGCAGATTTCGGACGTCCATTACGTGATGCATCTTTGATGGTTGTACGATCATATTCGATCTTACGAACCATTTGTCAACAGCAGAAAAAGCAGGAGCTTGAATTCTTTAGACCATCCTTCATTTCATAATGAATATTTGTTGCTGGTAAGCTTTTCGAGAGAAAGTACTTAATGACAGCACGAATTTCAATATCGTCAAAAACTCCGAGACTCTCTTAATTAAACAGTTGTCATAACGAAATCAATAAAGGTTATTTTTACAAATAAAATATAAAATATCTAGATACTGATAAGTTAACAGGCAAAGAGTTATCAGAATGCCACCACTTAGTTTACGGATGGATTACTATCCAATCGCAGCAAAAGAACTAGTATTTTGGACTATGTTTCAGAAAAAACCTATCATTAAGAAAACACACAATGACTTTATACGCTGTTGTTGCAAGCTACAATCGTACCTATGTTGAGGAAATCAAACAAATACGTTGCTAATAACCAAACGACTATAAAAGACGTACACTATTACCAGATTGAACAAAACCGGTTAAATACTCTAATCAAACTCACAATTGGTCGCCATGATACAATACTGCGTGCCAGAACATGAGATTTATTAAAGATAATGTTATAACCAAAGAATTCGTCCAAGAAGCTTCAAAATAGAGTCACTAAAAATTCTGTTAGTCATTATAAGAAGAAAAATGGAAGCCGATCAAAGGTCGTTCCATTCTAAAACAACCATTAGAAGAACTAGATGCTAAGTTTTCAATTAACCTAATTGGACGTAGCAGAAAAGGAACAAGATTATCGCCGACTTGGTAACCTTGAAAAGCATTTATACATGTTGTATAAATGCTTTCAACTAACCTTGATGTAAGAGATGCGAATAATAGGAAGATTAGTCTACATTCAGTCTGCATCTGTAAAGAGATAAAAGGACTCTGACAAAAGTGTTTTGGCAAGGATACATTGCAGCCTACGAGAGTGTTTAAATTTCCCTGAACAAGATAGTGGCCTTTATGGAAGGCACAAAACTTATCGCAATTTAAAATTCGCATCACTCATTGACAGTCTGAACATAATTAATTCATGGAAATACTAAAACAACAAAATATAGATAAATCTTACGCTAAAAATGTATAGCGTGACTTTCCATGAAAAGTAAGAAAGAAAAAAGATATACATATACATATGTACATCAAAATTTAAATTACTGACAAGCATAACATATAACGCAGTCTCTTAACTAGCTATTAATAAGCTGATATACATCAGGATGATTGCCAAAATCCATCGCGAATGCGTCTACAAAAGAAACAATCATGGTTTAATATTGTAGTTCACCTCCAACTCTTACGTAATTTTCTTTAAGTTACACCACATACTTACTAAAAATAATTATCAAAGACAGAACGTTTGTATTCACTTTCCAAATATGAGAAACGATCATTTTACACTTGAAATTTTATGCTTTTAAAAGGTGCTAAAAACATTTGCTCACCAACATTTTAAAGAAAGTGTCACAGGAATAAACACGAAATTATTCATAGGCATTATGTAAAAGCGCGCGTGTTTTGCATTTAAAGATCTTCCTTGTGTAACACTTACTACATCGCTCGGTGAAAGTATATAAAAAGCGTGTGTATGTGTGTACGTGTGTGTGTGGACATACATACATTCTTAGATCAACTTCCGCAATAACTTTCGTTTTCATACAACGATAATTAATGATATCGCGATAGAAAAAATAAGGAAATAATTTTAACTTTCCTTCTTACCTGATCAGTGATAAAAGTGATTTTTCGGATTCCGAAAGTTTATCTTTTTGTGGCGTGGCGTTCAATTCACAGATCAACTTTGGTAAACACGCGTTCTTTATTGTTGTCAGTATTTGTAGTTTCGTCGAAGGAGGACCTAGAAAAACCATAAGATTTATTTATATTTATAGAGAAAAGGAAAAAAAGATAAATAATATACATATATATATGTATACCCAGATAGGGTTATAGATATTTATTAGCATTACTTTTTAGGTTAATATAATTAATTACGAATTGAAAAGCAATATGTTCAAATATAACGTTATATCATATTAATTAGCTAATTTTTATTTTATTTAAATTATCGTCATTTCCTGTATTCTTCCACTCCAATTTTTTCTGATCTACTTTACTTACAACGAGTTCATGGAGCATATTGTAACACTTAGATGCTGATAAATTTCAGCCTTATATTGGCTTCTTGTTACTAGGTGGCTGTATAAATCATATGTCCAAACAGTGAAGAAACAGTTAACAATATCTTAAATAATTGGTAACAGACTACGTGACGCAAACGAAAGCTTACTACTATCAAAAATATTTGGACAAAATTGGTAAAAGTTTCGCCAAAACTATGCTGTTCTGCAGAAAATGTAGTTGCAGATGAACAAATAACGTTGTAGTGTCCCTTCAAACAATGGGAAACTTACATGTAGTAGCTTTTCCTACCCCAATTATGTTCTGATTGAATTCTTGTTCTACGACTATATCAATTCAATTGTTTGTTTTTTAGCTTCGTCTCATTTTACCATATTTTATCTTCTACATTATTTAGGTACTTCGTTTCTATTGCAATTGTTTGTGATTCTTTGAGATATCCATTATTTATGCAAATGTCGATATTAAAGAAATTGCATATCTCGTATTCCTCTACAATTCTTATTGTCTTTTGCCTTTCCTTTACTCTTCTTGCGCAGAAACCAAAGCTAAGAAACTTTTAAATTGTCCTTTAATTAATCAATGTATCATTTCCTGTGACTGCGAGTACACTCGAATCACAATACAGATCCTTGCTTGGGATAAACTAAGAGCCACCAGTATTTATGAGTGAAACCTTTAGTAATATTGTTATTTAAAATATCCCACAATTGAATATCATCAATGTTAATCGTATAACTTTACAAGCGAGTAATTTATTTCCAAGCGATAGCAATAATTTAAGGACAGTAATGCTTGCTGAATTTTGTCCCTAGCTGCTTCCTTCTTTTCCATATCCGCAATCTCAAGATATGTTGCAATCAGGTTGTAAGCCCAAATTATGTGATGTATTTTGAAGACAGCTTTGACTGATTGGTTTTCGTTGATTTTATTTTTATCTGCCAAATCTTTTGCTTTTTCTAAACTTCTTTGTATATCTGAAGCACGTTATGGACCCTGATCTTTTACTAATATTACAGTATCGTCTACATATGTGACTATTAATGAATCGTAGTATAGTAGAAGCCTAGGCTCCAGAACACGATTAGTTTCCAGGTCTTATATGAAAGTATCTTTCGTCAAAGTGGAATTTTAGTACGATAAGTGAGATATTTCGCTTTAATTTGAACAAGAATCAAAAATGCTATTTTCAAATCATCAAGCAAAATCTTTCCAAATGTCTGGCTAAAATCTAGGAATACGACATCGCGGCATTACTTTTCTTGAAAAGCAGTCTACATAAGGTCTACAACTTTATATACCTGGTAGGGCGTTTCGATCTAAATCCATATTAATGATTTAGATTTAATTTTCAATTTTAATTTCATCTTCTGATAAGCTTACTACAATTTTTCTGACTTCGTTAATGCGTAAGGGTCTGAAATTGAAACTTTATCTACATTTGATCGACACACGATGTCCGTTAGTTGTTAATATAGTTTCCTAGTCGTTATCGAAACTTCATTAATAACATCATAAGTTTTTTTAATATTATTTTAACAAACTACTATTAGTTTAATATTGCTTCTAATTAATAGTAAAATTTACAACTATTTTCAATTAAATAATAGAACTAATTGTAAGTAGTAATACAAATACCATAAAATACTCTGGTGCCTGTTCAGCATACAATAACTATTTGTTGAAGAATTTTATTATAGTTTATCGTAAAACAATTTACATTTACAATTCCCATTGGAATCAAAGCGGCAGCTTAATAATATACACTACGGTTTCTTTTCAAACCCGAAATATTTCAACTTGCCTTTTTTTCGATTCCTTTATGTAATCATATATTACCAATATTTTTTTTCGAAAGAAAAAATGTTTAAGATTTAGTGAATTTAAATGAACTCCAAAGTTTTTACAACGTAAAAAAATTTATAAAATTCTCCCAAAAGAGAGAACTATTGCCTTTTTCAGTGAAATGGTACCCTCCTCCATATTATCCAATTATCAGTTGCTAATTTCCAACCTATAATTCCTACTTCGATTAAATTTCCTTCCATAACTTGTATCCAAGAAGTTCTGGGTCTACCTCTTCCATAATTCTTTCCTAAGTCATACTCGAGTACTCGTTACCTGTATAGATAACCTAGCCATCTTATTCAATGAGTTTTGATTGCATTTGTAGATAACGGATTGTGATCACTTGGATTTTCTCTCCCAAAAACCCCTCTTCTTTTCCGGTATTTTTTTTGTTTAATTTTCAAAGCTAAATAAGAAATGTAAATATATATTGTTGCGGCTGAATTCTGCCATTTGCATTTATTTTATTTCATTTTTCAAAAACCCTGTATAGTCTGTATATTTGGTTTTATGTATATTCATATGTCGTTTGTGTAACGTTTAATTTAGCGCACACCAGTGAAACATACAAGAGCTCTCTCTGTAGTTTGATATCGTTACGGTTTGACCTAAAACTATAGACTAAAACTTGTGATTTAGATCGAAAACCTTTTTGTCGTAGCAGCTGTACATTAGTTAAAAGTTTAACAATTTATTTTAAGATCTACGTATTTAGCCTACTACTACGCAATATTGCAAAAACAAAAATTATAGTGTGAACGTATTTTATGTGACTTTGTATTCTATGAGATAAAGTCATATTTCGTTCAAATATTTATTTATTCATATTCGTTTACTGATACTATACCAATGAAATATGTAATATAGTAGAATATGAATTAAACTGCAACCTACGTACACAAACATTTATTTGAGGAATATATATCGCTGCCCACAAGACAGTAAACTAATTCTTACTATCCTAGTAGTAACCACTTGATCTTGATAGAGAATGATCATTACTATTCTTCTATTAAATTTTACAATTTCTTACTCGAATTATATAAAAAAATTCTTTACTTTTTCAATATCAAATTTTAAAGTTCGTAATTTCTTAATTGATTTAGAACCTTATAATATAACTGAATATATTTATATAGAGGGCAATTCTCTGCATTAAAATGTATTACATTTTTAGACGCATGCATCATATCTATATTATAACATATGCATTCTTCTTTTTTGACGAATTGCACTAAAATAATATTATTATTATTGTGTAGATTTCACTCACGTCCTCAGACTAACGCCAGGAAACTTTTGACTCAACCCACGTACATATCTGAGTTTGAGCTCGGGCTGTACGCGGCTGATACTGAAGTGCTACTATACATCACAAAACAGAAAATCAGTACAAGCTTTGTGATGCTTTATGTCTTTATAAAGAGTGTTATTATTATTATCACTGTCATTAATATCTTCATATTCAAACAATGAAATTAGGTTTTTCCTTATTATGTATTTAGAAATCTTCTGACGATTACACAAATGTTCAAAATAAGAGTTTTTTGCAATGTAATATATATCTGAATTAAGATCAAGTTCTTTAAGGCTTCCGTGGAGTTACTTAGGAATTACTCCAGTGGTAAAAATTATAATTGGTATAATTTACACCTGCTTTTGATGCCATAGTTATTGTATCTCTTCTGCTAAAGGGATATATTTATCGTGTTTTTCTGTACATTTTTGCTGAAGGTTATGGATGTTATGTATAGAAACGTCAATTGGGTAGTTTTTAGTGTTTTTATGAATCTGTTGGATGTTACAGTGTGATCTATGAGAACGTTTCTGTTCCAGTATTACTGTTATTATTATTAACAAAGGTTTCCTAGCAGAGACGAATTACTATTGGAAATGAGCTTCAGGGTAGGTTCAAAATCTTGATTGTTAATTAAGTTTTTATTGGAAGAAAATTCAAGTCAACCCTGAAGAGAACTTGCAAACAGATTAAGTGTTAACAATATTGTAGCATTCTCATACTACAGATGATATTAAAGTGTCTCACGAACTATCTCAAAGGAAAAAAGTGAATCTAAGCTGTAACTGCAATTTGTAACATAAACACAGTTTACGATGAGGTTATTATACACAAAGTAGCTGAGCAACAATCGAAAAGTTTCGCGGTATAGAAAAATTACTTGAAAACGTGTCTCGGAGTAGGTCTGGAATCTTGATCAATAATAAGGTTCTAAGGAGTTTAGAGGAAAAAACCAAACCTAAAGAGAATTTACAAACAGATTAAGTGTTGTCAATACTATAGTACCCTCATACAATAGGCCATTATTAAAGTATCTCGAGAACTATCGCAAAGAAAAAAAACTTGATCCATCAACTGCAGCTTCTAATATAAACAGAATTTATGTTGAGATTATTATACACAAAAAGCACGTGCAACAATTGAAAACTTCGGTAGTAAAGACGAATTACGTGAAAATGACCTTCGATGTATGTAATTTGATTAACGGCAAAGTTCTAAGGACTTTAGTAGAAGAAGATTCATACGAAACCCGAAGAAACTTACAAGCAAATTACATCATCTTACCATAACTATGTTAAAATATTCCATACAATATCAAAGAAAGAACAGGATCAACACCTGTTCTAAGAACACGTGTGGATGACATGTTTAAAAATTAAATATTCAATAATCTAAGAAGTTAACCTGGCTGGTTACGTATAAATAAGTTCCGGATCACACTGCAAAATCTCCATTAAAGTCACAGAAAATTTTGAGAATTTTTGGTGGCATATGTATTGTTATAATTTATTATTCTATTTTACTCAAAAGTTGATCGTACTCGTGACAAATGTAACAAATATACTACAAATGGAAAATACGGACTCCACCTCTCATAAATAACCAGAATTCTGTTTCGTTACATTACATTGTAAAACTACATATTGAAACATTTGGACTGAATGAAAAAGAATTTTTTAATAAAGAAAAAATTAAGAGGGGTTGAATTCTTCGTCCCTTCAAAGATACGGAATTGTATTCAAATACTTTAATATAATTTAGGTTTCTAGAACCTCGTTTTAAATTTTATTTATCGTATCCGATATTGCATATGCAACTTTACGAAGCAAGCATTTTAAAATCCAATCATCCTTATCGTTTCTGTCGATAGCCAAGAGGTTTGATATAAATATAATACTGCCTAGTTCACGTTTTGTTTTATAAATACCGTCGGAAGTTTATTCTCCATTAGATATACAATTGAGTGGAACATGATACGCTGAAATAGAAAGTATCAGAAAATATAAACAAAAGGTTGTTTTTCTATTATCATATTTTCTGATAGATGTAATTTAAATCTCAGCAAAACTTATGCTAATATATACAAACCCAGAAATATCTTTATACATATATAATTTCATATATCTGTAGATTATATAGCATAAACATGGAATATTTAAGTAACTGTACTTTGCGGAAATTATATTTACAATATAAACTTACATTACCTACGAATACTATAAAATAAATGTCAGAATTTATAGTATACGAGGGTGGTCCCATAAGTACCCGGCCTGACCTAGATATGGCGGTAGTTCTTCGAAAAATATCACTGTATTAGAAAGTACACAATTTATAAAGCATACGTTTCAAGTTTGAAGGCGCCACGTTGTTTAGTAGTTGTTTGGCAACCATCAATAGTGAACGTTTTCAGTGAATTTGTAAAAATGGAGAAAATTGGTCATCGTTACGTGATACAATACCTTTATTTGAAAGGCCTCAGCCCAACCGATATAAAGGCTGGCCTGGATTCTACTCTGGGTGAGTCTGCTCCTTCGCCTACAACAGTGAAATATTGGGTAGCAGAGTTTAAACGAGGCCGTACGAGCTGCCAAGACGAGCATCGCAGTGTAAATAAGGTACGATTCCAGAAATGGTGAAGAAAATCCACAAAGCGGTGCTGGATGATCGTCGACTGAAAGTGCGCGAACTAGCAGACATAGTAGGCATTTCAAAAAGTGCGCTACATCGCATATTATCTGAAAATTTGGACATAAGAAAGCTGTGTGCAAGGTGGGTGCCGCGTTGATCACACTCGAGATGTTTCAATTGAGTGCTTCGCGAAGTTTCACAGCAACGAAGAAGAATTTTTGCGCAGTTTCATAACCATGGATGAAACATGGGTCCATCACTTTTCACTCGAGACAAAAGAACAATCAAAACAATGGACTCAAAAGGAAGAACCGGCTCCAAGGAAAGCGAAAGCCGTTTCATCTACAGGCAAGATCATGGTATCGGTTTTTTGGGATGCGCGTGAAATAATTTTAATTGCCTATCTTGAAAAAGAAAAAACTATCAACGGCGAGTATAATAATAATAATAATATCTTTATTGTCCAACAGACAAGCCATTTCAAGGACAAATCAAACAATATGTACAGTGTGCAAATATTAAATGAAACTAACTTAAATATATATAAAAATTAAAATATACAATAATAATAATAAATGAAAACTAAAAACTTAAGAATATATTCATAGGCAAAAAAAATAACTTATATGAAACCAAAGTTGTACCACTCTCTTAAACCACCGAAAGTATTACCTATGAAAAGGATCTAGGAATAACCTATTCACATTCCTGCACATATGGGTAAGCGGAGCTTTCAATAGAACATTAGTCCTGGCCCTCGGAAGAGCGAAGGAATCAAAAGACCGAGTGGAATGAGAAGGAACCAATAGACAAACCTGAGACAGTACAGAAGGGGCATCCACACCATTATTAATCAAGTTAACAAGAAACTTCGCACTGGTAGCATCCCTACGACAAGACAAAGATTGGAAGCTGTGTCTAACCAATAACGCCTCATAATCAACTCCCCTCGGTGGGTATGTACCATCAAGCCGGTAAGATAAGTACTTTAAAAATCTTTTCTGGATTCTCTCCAGAAACAAACTTTGATAAATATAGCACGGATACCATACCACCGAGGCATACTCAAGCTTAGTCCGGACAAAAGCATAGTATAAAACCTTGAGAGCCGTAATGTTATTAAAATGTCTGCAGGCACGCACAAAGAAACCCAAAACACGTGACGCCGAAGCACATATAGTAGTGATGTGATATGTAAATTCCAATCTGGAGTCAAACAGGACCCCAAGATCCACAATTCCCGACTTCCTTAGAATGACATTGTGATCAATGGTGTACTGACTAATAAGGGCATTATTGCTTTTAGTAAAAGTGACCACAGCACACTTATCAACATTAATAATAATATCATTCTGCACACACCAATCACTAATTGTATTAAGATTATGCTGCAGTATCCGGCAATCGTCATAGGATGTTATCCTAGAAAAAATTTTGAAATCGTCAGCATATGCCAAGGAATTACATGTAAGTGATTTGAACAGATCTTTAATGAAAATATTAAACAATAAGGGTCCCAAAGTGAATCCCTGTGGAACTCCAGAAGAAGCAGTATACGAAACATAGCAACTTCTGTTATGTAGATATGAAGAGATCAAATCAATTACATAATGGCAAAATCCAAAGCTGGATAATTTAGAAACTAATACTGAGTGGTTAATTGTGTCGAAAGCCTTAGCAAAATCAGTATAAACGACATCCACTTGCTGTCCATTGTCCATTGACTCGCTAATAAATTGTGTTATTTCCACTAAGTTGGAAACAGTGGATCTACCGGAAGTAAAAGCATGCTGCTGCAGAGAAATAAAGGGTTTCAGACATTTAGTAAGTTTTCGGTGGAGAATATAATCAAAAATCTTAGCAAAATTAGACAGAATACTAATTGGTCGATAATTATGAAGAGAGCAACGATCACCTTTCTTAAAAACGGGAACGATTCTAGTGATCTTCCAGAAATCGGGAAAAGTTGAAGTCCTCATGACCAAATTAAAAATAACAGCAAGTTGTTCGCACAAAACTGAAGCACACTCCCTAATGATAAAACTTGGAAGACCATCGTGACCCAATGCAAAATCAGCCCTGAGTACATTAATACTCCGAAGAACATCACTTAATGTAAACTGTGTCAGGTACAGTGAGTTAAAACATAGATTATACGATTCGGTGCGTGTGTGAACAGAGCCCGGACGGAAAACATCAGAAAAAACCCGAGCGAAGGCATCAACAATTTCACGGGGATTCGTAATTTCCTCATCGCCAAGACGCCGACAACCAGGAATCCTAGATGCACCAGACCTACTATTAATGTACCCCCAAAACTGTTTGGGATCTGAACAGATGTTCTGCGATATATTCGAACAATATACGCCATATGCACTACCTATCTCCAACTTGACCAATCTGCGCAATCTCTTGAATTCATTACGGAAGTAAATAGATCTAGTGGCTTTCCATTTTCTAAAATAATATTCCTTCAGTTTGACCAATTGAATCAATGCAGAGTTAAACCAAGGCGGATATCTTCGATTTTTTCTATTCATTATGCGAACTTATTGCAACGTTTCAGGGCAGAAATCGATTTGGCTAAAAAGAAAGTGTTGTTTCATCAAGACAATGCACCAGCTCACGAATCCGTTATTGTAATGGCCAAAATTAAAGAGTTAAAGTTTGAATTGCTCATGCACCCTATGAGCCAGATTTAAGCTTCTCGAATTATTTTCTGTTCCCACACTTGAAAAAATGGCTCAGTGGTCTAAAATTTTCCAACGATGGAGAAGTGATGTCGGCAGTTAATGGCTATTTTGAGGAGCAAGACAGTTCTTATTATAAAAAGAGTATCAAACTTATTGAACATTATTATTATTGAGATTATGTTGAAAAATAAATATATTTCTTTCCAAAGTTTTTGTATTTTCTTTGTTGGGTCGGGTACTTCTGGGACCACTCTCGTACTGCACAAAATCTTGTAATTAAATTTCGAAGGAAGGGAAATTTATATATATATATATATATAAAATTGTTGGGTATCTTAATTTATGAAGAATGTATAAAATGAAATACTCAGATAAGAAATTAACTAACAAATGAATATGAGGACGCAGTCGTTGCACAAATAATTCAGAGTTGCTATACGAAGCTTCACCCCAAAGTCTGGACTGCAGTTTTTGACATATAATCGCATAAAGTAAAAGCACATATGTGTATGTGTTATTTGTTGAAAAAATAGATTATGTTAAGTAAAGACGATGATAAAAATTTCCATAACAACTATAGGGGATTAACGTCCAAGCTTAACTCCAATTACATAGAACACTGGCATACCAGGAGTTCTTAATACGTATACGCTACTGCTGCGATTTAAAATATTTGACTGTCAGTATTCACCTTAAACGAGAAAGACAGGGACCTATTAGATGTGTAGTGCTGCTTACATGAATTTAACAACAGATGAATGTTCTACGGAAATCTATTTTCAATCTATTTGTTGATTTTTGGGTTACAGATAACTGTAGTGGTGAATGAAAATTTTTGGAAAGTTCAAAATCAGTGAATATCTGAGATAAATTATAGAGGCAAGATATTAAGAAGTACACAATATTTTTACTGAATTTAACGTTAAATTGTTGACACTAAATTAGAGACTGTAACATAGGTCATCCAGAAAGAATGTTCTTATTACTATATTACTATGAAAGAATCCTGCGATAGAAAATCTAAAAGATAAAGCATATAGTGATTTCTTACAATATAATGTTAGCAGTTTTATAAAATAACCAACGAATGGTACCAACTAATTATCTTCAAAAAAGGAGTTATGAGTGTTAAGAAAAACAATGTAGAAAATTAAATAAAGGTGTTAGAATCTTTTTCAATAATTGAAGCCTCGAAATAGCTAAAGATTTAACTTAATCTCCGTATTTTATTAGAATAATTAACTAAAAATCTTTTACTTGCTTTGATAGGTGATAAAAATAGCATTATGATGAATTAAGAAGTATTCATTCCAAATACGTCCAAAATATTTTTCCTTTTTCAAATAAATATATTTCATGAAAATATATTCATATACTTTCATAAAATAACAAGTACAAAGATACAAAATGAACAGAAATATATATATATGAAGAAAACAATTGGTTGATATCTCAGAGGTATGTTACTGGTTTATCACGCTGGGGTCTCGAAAATTTTCCAAAATTTGCCTTCTGGGCGATTACTAACTGCTATAAATCTTAAATCGCACTTTGAGACCGAACACAAAAACATCTGTCAATTCTACCTGTAATTGGCGTTGTTGGAGATGTCAATTCATTCCATCGAGAATCCTAATTATCTTTCTGAGGTTAGGCCTGTATTTTATAGAATTAAATTTAAATTAAATTAAATTTAATTCTATAAAATACAGGCCTAGTCTCAGAATTAACTCCAAAAAGGTCTAGATACATATGCAGGCGATACAAAAATGACAATCACTAAGAGTATTAACAAATGTATGCCTTTCGCTATTCACTTAAATAATATATTAATATTGAGGACAACATTCACTTTTTTTACACCGAAGCATAACTTGTATAGTTTTCAGAAACTCCTTTTCAAATTTCATTATTTCATATATCAGTACCAAATCAATGAGGTCAGTCCTCCCATAAAGCCGATTACCACGGACGAATATTCCAGAAGAAACCTCTCGTATTATAAAAGAAATCCAGAAAAAAGAATGTATGTACATATATTGCCAAGGATTTATGAAAAATTGTCAAATTTCTGTCAGATCTTTCTAAACGATCACTTCAAAGTGTAGTTCAACTCATTTTAGATGTTTTACATATTTTTATAATTTGATAATTATTGTAGTTCGGATCACCAGGTTCGTGGAGAGAATACTGAAAACCAAGAAAAGTGGGACCGAAGCAAGGACGGTAACCAATCAAGGATAAATATAAGGCCATCCTGAAGTAAGGCAAACAGGGATTTGGTCTCTATCCTATGTGAGTTAGGCATTTTTCTCACTCAAAAAAAAATAGTTCGATTAGAGAAGCCCCTTTTTTTTCATAATTAAAACAATTAGTTTACGAATCAATCAATGTAGAGTCGAAAAAAAAGGATTAGTTTAGTTGTACATGAAAATTTTGTGACGTTCGAACAATTTTAATTCATTCAATTCATTCATTCAGTTCAAAAAAAATAGTTCGATTAAAGAAACTCTTTTTTCCATAATTAAAATAATTACTTTACGAATCAGCCAATGTAGATACGAACAAAAAAGAATTAGTTTGGTTGTACATGAAAACTTTGTGACGTTCGAACGATTTTAATTCATTCAATTCACTCATTTAATTAAAAAAAAAATAATTCGATTAAAGAAACTCCTTCTTTTTCCATAATTAAAATAATTACTTTACGAATCAGCCAATGTAGATACGAAGAAAAAAGGATTAGTTTGGTTGTACATGAAAATTTTGTGACGTTCGAACGATTTTAATTCATTCAATTCAAAAAAAAATAGTTCTATTAAAGAAACTCTTTTTTTTCCATAATTAAAGTAATTACTTTACGAATCAGCCAATGTAAATACGAAGAAAAAGGATTAATTTGGTTGTACATGAAAATTTCGTGACGTTCGAACGATTTTAATTCATTCAATTCATTCATTCAATTAAAAAAAAAATAGTTCGATTAAAAAAAACTCCTTTTTTTCCATAATTAAAATAATTAGTTTACGAATCAGCCAGTTCGAAAAAAAGGATTAGTTTGGTTGTACATGACAATTTTGTGAAGTTCGAACGATTTTAATTCATTTAATTCAAAAAAAAATAGTTCGATTAAAGAAACTCTTTTTTTCCATAATTAAAGTAATTACTTTACGAATCAGCCAATGTAAATACGAAGAAAAAAGGATTAATTTGGTTGTATTGGGTTGGCAACTAAGTACTTTCGGCTTTTACTGATAGATAGCGTTGCTTTATTTTTTGTATAACGTATGTTAGTGCTGTACTTTACCGTTTGTCGCGTGATACTAGTCACATTGACGTAACTTCAGAAGCGAGTAGTGCGTGAGTTTTATTAAAGCTATTAGTTGTGGGTTAATTTTAAATGGAGTGCAGAAACGAACATTTTCGACATATTTTACTATTTTATTTCCGTAAAGGAAAGAAAGCTGCTGCGGCTCACAAAAAGATATGTGAAGTTTATGGTGCTAATTGCTTAACAGAGCGCATGTGTCAGAATTGGTATAAAAAATTCCGTTCTGGAGATTTTTCCCTCAAAGATGAGCAACGTTCTGGTCGGCCTACTGTAGTCGATGATGGCCAAATCAAAGTCATAATTGAAGAGGATCGTCATATAACTTTTCGAGAGGTTGCGGAGAGGCTACATGTATCGCACACAACAATTTGAAAAACATTTAAAATGTCTTGGGCTAGTTAAGAAGCTTGATATTTGGATACCTCACGAATTGAAAGAAATTCATTTAACACAAAGAATCAACTTTTGCGATATGCACCTTAGACGAAAAGAAACCGACCCTTTCTTAAAAAGAATCATCACTGGTGATGAAAAATGGGTCCTGTACAGTAACATAGTCCGAAAACAATCATGGAGCAAACACGATAAACCAGCTCAAACCACATCGAAAGCTGAATTGCATCCAAAAAAGATCATGCTGTCAGTTTGGTGGGATTACAAATGTGTTGTGTTTTTTGAGCTGCTTCCAAGGAACCAAACGATCAATTCTGATGTTCACTGTCAACAATTAATAAAACTGGATGAATCAATCAAGGGAAAACGGCCAGAATTGTCAAATCGGAAAGGTGTAGTTTTCCACCAAGATAATGCAAGGCCTCACACATCTTTGGCAACTCGTGGGAAACTATTGGAGCTTGGCTGGGAAGTGATGCCACATCCCCCATACAGCCCTGATCTAGCACCATCTGATTACCATTTGTTTCGAAGTTTGCAGAATTCTTTGAATGGTAAAACTTTCACAAATGACGATGACCTTCACTCACACCTGGTTCAGTTTTTTGCTGATAAGGACCAGAAATTTTATAAGCGCGGAATCATGCAGCTGAAAGAAAGATGGAAAAAGGTCATTGGGCAAAATGGGAAATATATAATTGATTAAAAACTATTCTTTGTTTAAAAAAAAGGTGTTTTATTTTATACTACAAAACCGAAAGTACTTAGTTGCCAACCCAATACATGAAAATTTCGTGACGTTCGAACGATTTTAATTCATTCAATTCATTCATTTAATTCAAAATAGTTCGTTTAAAAAAACTCCTTTTTTTCCATAATTAAAATAATTAGTTTACGAATCAGCCAGTTCGAAAAAAAGGATTAGTTTGGTTGTATATGAAAATTTTGTGACGTTCGAGCAATATTAATTCATATTGAAAACGATTTGTTTAACGTGCCTTGATTGTAAAAATAACTTTTTTATATACATATATACTCCCTCCTATATCATCAAATATATTATATATGTATGTTTACATGTACGGTCACGTTTGCTTGTATAATAATGTTGAACTTCAACAACACTAAAATACATGAAATAAACTAAACCATATTCATAATAATTCAATTTGTTAGAGATAGTAAAAATACATAGGGTCCGGAAATGGTATTTTTCATAGGTCAAATATATATAAACACTTTTTCGTTCCCCGTTTTAGGAAAGAGATAGAAAGAAAATTCAACATATTCTTATTTGTAGTAATGGTGTGAATCAAAGAAGAACCAGGCAGTTCTTATCGTTAGCCTATGAATGTAGGATATCGTGCAAACCTACAAAATTAAACTTCGAGGTTAAATACCTTCCCCGATTATATTATCAAAAGCTTTTGCTTAACAGATTTATCTAAGTACAGTAAACTCCAAGACCTTAAACACTGTTTTTAAATGTGAGGAATTGTTAAATTTTTAATAATTCTTTGGAATTTTATAGATAATCATGACTCTACATATGCATATGTACATACCACACCTTTGATTAAATTCTTATTTGAAGTAGCCTGTGATTTTACTATAAAGTTGGTGACATTGATAAATATTAATCATGCTTTGGATGTAAAATTTTGACTGTCGTTATTTATTGTGCTACAATTACAATCTTATTTGGAGTAAAATGTATCATATAAAATCAATACTTATTTTAGTTAAAAAAAAATTTAATGTAAGAATATTACATATATAATATATTGCAGTTCTTCAAGTGCACAACGCGGTCTTCATGTGCGAAAAATTAAGTAATTATGAGATCTGGCAATATAGCAAGAAAATTTGCAAAGAAGTTTATCAAAAAGCTATTCCGAATGAGCACGCATTCGCCGAACTTTATGTTCTAGAATTAGTCCTATTGGAAAAATCTTTTCGTAAATTCAGCATTTAGCTAATTGAAAAGGTCGTAATAATTCATTTTTGTATCTTTCTGCACTTATTGCTTCCTTAAAAAATCTAGATCCAATGACCAACTTCTTGGCATTGCTAGAAATATGAATTTTTTTAAGAATATAATAGTATCTCCCCAAATTAATGAGAATGTTAACCATATTTTCATATTTTGCTTGCTTAAATATCTTAAAAATGAAACCAGGCTTCACCCGAAAAGAAACATTTATCAAAAACATAATTATTCCAATTATCCAAAAACCAGTACCAATACTCACTTCACAATTAATGCCACTGTGTTTATGGACAGGTTAAATTTTCTATTAATTTAATTTTATCTTTTTTTTAGAATAACGCGACAATTTTAAAATATTCGTTAGATGAATTTCCTTTTTTGAAATTACTCCACTCTCAGATTTACAAACTATTGTCTCTGTTACATATGGACCGCAATAGAGCACGACACGATGAATAAATCGTGAAATACTTTACGCGAAGACCAAATAAACATTCGAAACACTAAAATGTTTCGCGGTTTATTCTGTGTTTAATTGCTGCTGATGAAGGCAACTCAGTTGTTGAAATTCGCAGCCAAAATATAAATATTAAATGCGGTAAAGGTTTTTTTACCTTTTCGAATATTCACATAGTCACAGTCTGCCACAAATATTTACTGTTAAACTGAAAAATTTTTATTGAAAAATAGTGTTCATATTTTCATTGTCACTGAATTTTATTGAAGGTACTGTATTCATATTTATGTATGTATATATTCACAAACTCGAATCAATAATGCAGAGGCCATTTAATAACAATATCATATGCACATTGATTCTTTTAGTATTCAAGGTGGAATAATAAAAAGCCATAAACAGTTCAAAATTATTGCATTAAGCAATAGTTTTAAATGGCGATGTGTTAAACGCAATATTGTAATAACGATAAACAAACTATGTGTTTCAATATAAGTATAATGATAGAACACTTACCAAGCTTTTTAATGGTATCCTCTTCGATGTCCGCGTCCAAATCTATTTCCGGTTTAACATCCCCATAGCCGGGATTAGTGGGTCGAGGCCTGTTTGTAGTACTACTTTGTGCACTATCCTCTTTGAAGATCTTCTCAATCAGTCCACTGTAATCTCCTAACGCTATCAATACGATACACAAAGCAATTATTAATCGTAGCACTATTTTACTAGTGAATGCCATAATCGCACTTTATAATTGTATCAGATTGTCATACCATAAGGCGTCTTTTTCAAATGGTCTGCTTTGTATCCGCGTTACCTTGCCAGTCCCCGCCAAGTTTTGCGGACGAAGTGAAAGTGACAGTGGCCAAAGCAAAAAATTAATACGTAATAATCTCCTATTGCATATGTTGTGTAAACAGTCTTTCGTTAAGATACTATAAACAACACAACAATAGATGCGTAAAATACTGGTCCATACATAATACCCATATTACGTATGTACCTACATACACATATCTAATACAAAATACAAAATATTAAATTATTCATTCAAGTTTACTTATACCGGATTATGTATTTTATTTATTTATTTCATTTTGATTTTTTGAACAAAAATTATATTCAAACTTAATCAAAATGTTGTTTATAAGTTTAGGCTTTGCTGAAGAATACATAAAAATTAAAAAATACACTTTGAAATCCTAATTGCGTATTTCGACAACTTAGTTGTCATCCTTAGAGAGGAAAAGTGTAAAACGAAGCAAATCCAATATTATAATCACCTGAAAGGAAATTAAATAAAGGTGGTTGTTTTAACGAAAAAAGGAGGTCAGAAAAAGGCATTAGAAAAACGAAAACAGCATTTTAATGATAGTTGTAATTCGGCTGACCTATATAATTTATTTTTAACCTTATCACCTTATGTTATTAGTTATTACTTACTCGTATTAAGAAACCCCTGCGAACTATTTAGTTATCTTCTAAGGGGTGTGATTAAATCTGACAGCATGTATTGAATTTTGGTTATGTTTTGTACCACTACACGTGATTTCGATCGCACTAATCCCCTGTGATAAGCACCTTTGATGGAATTATAAAAATTGATTATTAATTGTTTTTTAAAATCTTGACAAAATCATTCTTTAAAAAGTTAATAACATTAACCCAATTATAAAAAATCTTGGATGATCATGATTTATGTTTACAACCCGATGCTGTAAACGTAAATCAATTTTTCGATTTTAATCACTGAACGTTGATATATAATCCCTTTCCACATTAATTTTCGTGTTCTGTATACGTATTTCGACAACTAAATTGTCATCATCAGCAAATAATTAAACGGCGTCACACCTGGAAAACTACGGCAAAAATACCCGTAAGAAAACTAATTCCGTACACGATCTGTATCGTTGAAGGCCAAAACGGTACAGATCGTGTGCGCAATTTGTTTTCGTACGTAGTTTTCCAGATGCGACACTGTTTAATTATCTGCTGATGATGACAACTTCGAAATACGTATACAGAACACGAAAATTAATGTAGAAAGCGGTTATATAGTATATCAACCTTCAGTGATTAAGTTAATCAACCACAGGCTCCATCGAAATTACCTTTCCGCTTCATGTTTTCAAAAACACACTGTGTAATAATAGCCAGAATCTCATGTTTGACTGCTTCCATTAATTCATCTAAGTTATACAATCTCTTTGTACAAATATTGTCTTTAATCTTTCCAAACAAAAAGAAATCTGAAGAGATCAAGTTACATGAGTTAGATGGCCATCTACTTCGGCTAATAATGATATCCTCATAAAACTTACTTAAAAGTGCTAATGTTTCTTTGAGCAGTATAAGTTGAGGCATTGTTTTGTTGACAAAACCCTCATTCCAACTCATCATCGCGAAGTTGATCCACAAATTCTTGCTAAACGATTTGATACTAATAGACATTGATTGCATCATGGATAAATATTGGCCTATTATTCGACGATATGATATTACTACCCTAATTCCACCATTTATCTGGTGAACATTCGTATCGATAAAAGTGTGAGAATTCTGGGAATTTACCTAACCCCATAAATGAAAGCAGCCCAAATAGATAAAAGAGGAATGAGAGAAATGTACCATTATTGCTTATATTATCATTAAGCCAATTGCAAAAGATTATTCTTTATCCAAAATCGATGGAATATAATTGACGAATTACAGAAACCGTATATGGATGCATATGTAGGCTTTTCATAATCCTTTAAAAAATGAAAGTCGTTACAAAGTGCTCAATTTTTTTATTCTTTACTAGCATACTTGTCTACTCTGGAAACTTTCGCAAATGCTTCCTTGGAATACCTTCCATACTTTATTAAATATCAACGGCTGATTGAGTAAAAAACGAAGGTGTTTTTGGTGATTTACCCTTGCAGATACAGTATTTTGTATGATAGTAATCAAACACTTTTCACTTATACCGAATAAAAACAGCATTAGCAGTATTTACATTGAAAAATGCTTCATTTATATTGTTCAGTACATGATTTCAGAAGAACGAGTCCAATTTCCGTCAGTATTGTGCATGGTATTCCGAAAATGAGCCATTAAAATGAAGGTGTCTTGCTCAGACGTAAACATCATTACAAAATTATTAATAAAGTCTGAAATGCATGGTATTTTTAAACATAACCTAGAACTTAATATCATCACAAATTACAAACATTTATTTTTAATTATTTAATTGTGAATATAACGAAGAATTAATACAGTGAATTTAAAAATTATAACGTGCGACTATTGCAAGAAAGGTTACAAAGAAATTGATCTGAGAATATACTGACAATATAGCACGTGTTGCTAATACTATGCATATAAATTTCCTAGATTTGATCCAGCTTCAATCATTAATAGACATCCGTTAGAAGTTACTCCACTACTCATTTAATTAAGTATGGAATAACTTTATTTATCACGTACCACTTCACTTTACTTCCCACCATATGGGATGGTTTTGCCTTCTTCAGGAACCTGGTTATGTCAGTGTTGTCTAGAAGATTTATGATTTTAAATGTTAGTATGCCTAGTACATTTTCTTCATGCTCCCTAGAATATCTTTTGATTTCTTTCATTACTGTGTAGATTTTTTTAAGTATCTATATTTGTAAATTGTCATCGTGGATGTACTATGGAAACTTCGTTTTGGAATGTCTATATATTATTAAATTGATTTTCCTTTTGCTTAGCGCCATAATACAGATAGTTGAGATTTTTATCCAAATTAACTACATTTCTTTATTTTACATCTACTTCTTTACGTCTGATTTCTTATATATTCTTTCTATGTCAATTTCGCGTCGAAATTCAGCTTAGATATTTAACAGTTTCTTTTCTATACGAAATATTCACATTCCTTAATTTTATGGGATGGGTTATAGGTATTTATTTGTAAGGCGTACATGCATTGACTTTCTTGGTTTGTTCTGATTTTCCATATTTTGGATAAAGCATTGATTCCATCACATGCTCTTTGCAGTTTTGCTGTTGTTTCTTCAATAGTATTATTAATTTTGTATTTTTCATTTTTGATATATCGCAAGCATACAATCTTCATTATAAAAAACGCAGGTTAATATCCCAAGAAGGAAAGTTAATGGTAGGAATGGGCTGAAAGAAATATTTTCCCTATAATACTTCTAGTCAGTGTTGGTAGCTATCCGTTGAATGTGACGCGGAAAACACTTTTTATTGAATATACTATTATTACTATATACTATTATATATTGTGTGAGCACCACGAAGATCCTAAAATGACAAGTAAAGCGAAAGCTAGGCACGTAGACAAGCCAGAAGACTTCGTTAAACGATATGTTGAGTTATCAACAAACCCAAAGTATAAAACTTTTATATATAGAAGAACATAAATATTATTTTAATGATAATTAGAAACAGATTATGCGAGCACGATATCGTTTATAGACATACAATTATTTAGTTATTTGTGTCCGAACATCAACAAGCGCACATAGTCTGAACACAAAAAAAACCAGCAAAGACCAGTCCAATGTTTTGCTTACTGGAAAATCACCTTCCTGAACCCGGTCACCTGAAAAGGAAGCATACAATACACTAGAAAACATTCTGTGAGGGTTCATGCCTGGGGTTTCAGAAGTTTGTGCGTGTCTACTGGTATTTTAAATGCGAAACGAATGGTCAAATTGTATACCAAAAAGGACTTTTAAAATTGGTAAAAATTTGGCTCAAAGATGACAGCGCAGATTGGATCTTACAAGATGACAACGATTCAAAACATCGAAGTAAATTGTATAATGAGAGGAAGATTGCAAATGGTATTGTATCAATGGAAGTTTTCAAAATCCCCGGACGGCAGCTGATTTGAAAGTTTTTAGGCTCGTATGAAGTAGAAACCTAGCTTGAAACGCGTATATAAGATTTCCCAAACATTTGCCAATATATAGAAGATATGGCGCTTATTACCTACCAATTATGCGAGAAATTTCGTCGCAGCTATGAGAAATGGTTTTGAGGCTACTTTTAAAAATAGCGTGTTGACGTAGAAGGTATACTCTGTAACAATATATCTATTTTTTCTAACTCTTTTTGTAGAAATTTTCGTCGTGGGTTTCACATATCATACCCGAATCGAAGCAACAGAGCCTGGAGTGGAGACGCGCACACTCTCCTGTAAGGATCAAAGCCAAACAGACTCTGTCCCAGCGAAAGATCATAGCGTCCGTGTTTTGGGATAGACATGGTGTTTTTTTTGGTCAACTTCATGCAACGCGGAACCACCATAAATGCAGAAGCCTACGGCCAAACAGTGCGAAAGCTACGCAGAGTGATTCAAAACAAAAGACGCGGCATGCAAGGCCTCACACCACAGCTCAGATCCGAACTTTATTGGACTCTTTTGGCTGAGAAGTTTTGGACCACCCCCTCTATAGCCCCGACCTTGCCGAGCGATTTCCATCTTTTGCGCCATGACCTCTTGTTTGTTGGAGCAGGCGGTAAGTTTCTATGAAGCGGGTATTCAAAATCTAGTTATAAAGTTTGATAATTGTTTAAACAAACTTGACAGCTATGTTGAAAAATAGAGAAATGTATGTAGAATTTGAAAATAAATTTGGTTTTTGAAAATTTTCTTTGGTTTGGGTTTTATTTTCAAACAGCCCTTACTCAAAAACACGCCTCGTATATTATACTTACCGCATAATGTCTTAACAAACGAAACAGTAAATATAATATATAGTAATATGGTGTGAAATTTAGTGTTTTATCTATTCCTTAGTATCCCTTCTTTTGTGATACATATTTGCCTACCTTCACTACGAGGATATCTAACAAATAGGATTCTTAGGTTTGTATTATCTGCTTCATTACATATTCAATAGTAACATTTATCACATTCTTCTTTATTCTTCAATTCATATTTTTATATTTAACGTCTTCAAGTTTTTGTACTACCCTATATAAGTACAATAAATTCAGATCTGAATTCACTTTCGTTTTCAATGTTTTTTCTTTTTTTTACTTATTTTAAAATTACGTCCACTGTCTTATCTTTCCTTCTGTACAATTAGTTGTGAAACAGTCACTTCAATATTATTGTACGCAATATTATTATTTATAAAATTTTTGTTTCCTAATCTTCAGTTTCTTCTTGAAATTGACTGGTGTTCTAGCTCCCTTCTTATTTATTTAGACGCTGATAACTTGGATAATCAAAATACGTACAATAAACAATTGAATTTCACAATTACTTTGATTATCTTACGAATTCCTTAACGGTTACTAATTCTTTTACATTTGGAGCAGCTGTTGTAAATCTACTTTATATCGACCATGTACAGTCTATCTACTCATTTTTTTACTCTGCTATTATTTATAGTGATGAAGCCTTTTTTAGTTAACAATGAAAACTGAATATTGTTTTAAATTCAAATCCATCAGCAGAAATGAAAAATTAAAAAGAAAATAAAGTTAATGGTGTCTATTTCAACAAGCTATCATAAAAACAATATGTCGAAAGGGTCGAAATGTCTCATCAAAATAATTGCTGGCCGAATACTCCGGATAGCAAGGGAAAATAAAAAAAAATACTGCAAATGAAACGCCAGTGAATAATTTCAAGTAATTTACGCCAAGTGACGTATTAGAGAATTTTTCGGGCGGACAGAATGCGAACACCTAGAGCACGGCGACGGTAAATTGCTATTCATGATTGGCATGTATTTGATGATGGACCTATTTGATTAGGGCGTACCTAATGATACGTACAATTTCCTCGCATGCATGCATATACATTTATACACTGTCACATGAGCCCAGATTACTGTATTCATCCGCAGACATGTGGGTCCTAACAAATAACATTTGATGAGCGGTGATATGTTTTCATTTCTGGTTATCGTCCATGGAAATTGTCATTATTCGTGAATCCCCAATTTACATTCGTCTATTTTTTCCCCGTACCATACACGTACGTCTATCGATACTTTCGCTACGAAGGGTTACTTTATGGCGTTCTCTGGATATTGCACTTTCCATATTAAATTTCTCGAACAAATGGATCAATAGAATTATTATGCCTACGAGTAAATGTGTTTGTGGATGTTTATAAAAACGATATACTTACATGAGTTCGTGAAACATTATAACAATAACTATCAAACCAATAAGTCAACCCATTCCTCTTATACTTCTTACCTCATAACCAAACTATGAGAAAGATTCGACATATATATATAATGAAAATTAACGCAAGATTTGAATTTGTCGCCATTTGTGCAGTAAAGTGTTGACAATCCTAAAAAAACAATTCGGCAGCTGACAGTTTAGGGCTAGTAAAAATGGAGCGTGACACGATAGAACAACGTGTCTCCATTATTAAACAACATTTCAAAAATAATGAAAGCTTTGTTAATCGCCAACATTGCCGCTTATAGGTTTCTGAGAATCCACATGTGATTGTTGAAAAACAAATGCATCCACAACGTGTCACTGTTTAGTGTGGATTTTGGGCTGGAGGCATAACTGGACCATACCTTTTTTAAAATGAGGCTGGTCAAGCAGTGACTGATACTGGTGCTCGATATCGCGACATGATAAGACAGTTCTTTCCGCCGAAATTGGATGATATTGATGTGGCCAATATGTGGTTTCAACAAGACGGTGCCACTTCCCATACAGCGCATGAAACAATTCAATTACTGCATGAGACATTTCCAGGTCGTGTACTCTCTCGTTTCGGTGATCAGAATTGGCCCCCTAGATCGTGTGATTTAACACCATTAGATTTCTTTTTATGGGATTATTTGAAATCATAGGTCTATGTCAACAAGCCCACAACCACTCGTGCGTTAAAGGAGGAGATTCAACGCTGCATCAATGAAATTCAGCCACATTTATGCACAATGGTCATGGAAAATTTCGACAAACGAGTGCGTATGTGCATGCAAAGCCGTGGAGGTCATTTACTCGATGTGTTATTCCATAAATAACCCTATCCTATGTACTTTATGATTCAATAAAAAAATAACAATCAAAAGACTAAGAACTGTGTTTTCTGTTTAATTCAAATCTTGCGTTAATTTTGGAACAACCTTTACGTGTAAAGCTGAGAGAGGTAGTATCAGCTCTGCAATATCAAAAACACTCGGTTTCTAACGTCTCACGTAGGAACATACACCAAACTTCAGTTATATCCGTTTATTGTTCTATTCTTGACTGTTATTTACATCAATCAAGAATTTTGGTTTGCAGAAAATTATTGCAAGAGAATTTTATACGCTGACCAAACATTTTCTGAAAAACAAAGGCTCGAAAAGCAATAGAGTTTACTCAATCTATTAGAAATATTTACATACGGTTTAGTCACTTTTCAAGTGACGATTTGAAGGATCTATTAAAGTCACAACTACAGAGAATAGACAAAAAATTCGTAATATGCTCATAGAAAATAGAAAACATGAGAAAATTGTTAGCGAGATCGGTGCTGCAATTACTCAGAATTGAACAAAAGAGACAACGAGTATACTTTTGTAAACACTGTTTCTAACTATTTCAATGCAATTGACAGGAATTTCTACCTCGTTTTAGAATAATTAATGAAATTTAAGGACAGCAGATATCACAAAGAGGTTTACGATGTTCACGAAAATATATCTGGTGAATTCATGTAGATCGGTCTTTATAATAATGATATGTAAACCAAACTGTCAGTTGGAGTCTCATTCATAACATACGAGTACAAAAACCCATTATTTTCCGAACGAAGTTAATAAGATTTGTATTCGATTAGATATAGCAATGCGCATAATATACGAATAACTTTTTCTTTGATTCCTTATATACAAGGGTAGTTTGACAAGTAGTGAGAATGGAATTGAAAAACGAATTTTTTAAAAACAAAATAATTTTTATTTTTCAATATATTCTCCTAAAAGAGCAACACATTTATTCCAACGGTGCTCTAATGCTCTTATGCCATCTCTAAAATGCGATTCCGGAAGGCATGCAAAATACTCATTTACGAAGATGATAAGCTCGTCGTTAGACGAAAATTTCTTTCACCTAGTGCCGTTTTCAATTTTGGAAAAAGGTGGAAGTCGGAAGGGGCTAGATCCGGCGAATAAGGCACATGCGGTACTAATTGGAAATGCAACTTTGCTTTGATTTTGGACATCGCAATTGTGCAGGTATGCGAGGGAGCGTTGTCTTGGTGAAACAGAATCCTTTTCTTTGCCATTCCTGACCGTTCAGCACGAATCTCAACATTTAATTTTTGTAGAAGTTCTGCATAAAATTGTCCGTTTATTGCAGCATCCTTCTGAAGGTAATCAATGAGCAAAATGCCCTTAGAATCCCAAAAAATTGATGCCATCACCTTGTTTGACGATAAAGTGGTTTTTGCTTTCTTTGGAGGTGCAGAACCACGTTCTAACTATTGTTTCGACTGTTGTTTAATTTCGGGTGTACTGTAGTCTATCCAAGTTTCATCGCAAGTAACAAATCGCTTACAAAAATCAACCGGATTCCGCTTATAAAGGTCCAAACACTCATTGGAAATGCGCAAACGAGTGAACTTTTGATCAGTCGTAAACAATCGCGGCACCCATCTTGCCGAAAGCCCCAAAAAGGGGGCCCAAGTCTTTCGTTAAAATCTGGTGTACGCGTTCTGTTGAAATGTTTACCATGTCTGCTATCTCTCTCACTTTGAGCCGTCGATCTTGTGTAATAATATTATGGATTTTTATAATCATTTCCTTAGAAGTCACGATTTTGGGTGCTCCAGAGCGCGCTTCATCAACACAGCTTGTTCTACCACGTTTAAATTCATTTACCCATCTACTTATTGTGGCATATGATGGAGCAGATTCACCTAATGTTTCCCGTAACTCATCTTTTATTTCGGTAGCTTTCATACCCTTAACTACGAAATATTTAAACACCGCACGATACTCTGCTTTTTCTATTTTAACAAAACGACGTGTTGTTTCTTTTTCAATTAGCTGTCAAAAATAAATTAATCAACCGATTTATCTAAATATCGGAATGTAAACATATAAACAGGCAACCTAAATTACAATGCATTTGTTTTACCAATTAGGGTGCCACCTATGTGTCATTCTCATTACTTGTCAAACTATCCTCGTATACCAGCGATCTCGTTCATATGACTAGCGCGAGTACGTTTGCAGCGATCAATTCTTTGAAGTCAATTTCCACCACTCTTTCTTACATATCGGCCGGAACGTTGGCAATTTTGTATTCGGTATTATCCCTGAGCTCCTCTAACATTGTTAGCTTGTTGACATAAACCAACAACTTAACGTAACCCCATAATAAGAAATCCAACGACGTTAAATCACATGAGCGAGGTGGCCACTCGACCCGATCATTTCTAAAGAATACACAGTTATCGAACTTGCCCCCCCAATAGATCAATTGGTTGACCAGCTGTGCGGCATGTGGCATCATCTAGTTTGAACCACATATCGCTGATGTAAAATCCATCCAATTCTGGCCAAAACTATCAAGATGGCCCATTCCCACTACCCTTGATCATAACTTGGCGATGATTTCATCGACGAAAAAATATAGTCCAATCACACCCCCGGTATGAAATCCACACCATGCAGTCACTTTTCGTAGTTGAATGGAGTCTCTTGAAGCACATGTGGGTTTGTTGCTGCCCAAAAATGCATATTCTACTTATTAACAAAGCCGTTAAACCAAAAATAAGCTTTATCGCTGAAGATGATTTCTCGATGAAATTCAGGATTATCTTAAATCTTTAACGGAGCCCATTCGGAGAAATTTCGGCACATCAAATAATCAAGAGGCTTCAGTTTTTGAGCTAATTTTATCTCGTAAGCCAAGATCTTTACCCGAAACTCGCCACAATGTGATTTGAGAGATGCCCTGTGAACGGCGTGAAATCGACTGATGTGGATCATTTCCAACTGAAGCACTTACGGCTGCGATATTTTCGGTACTTCCACAGAAGTGGACAGGAACATCTGACAGTGAATATTTTGACTCGAATTTATCTACTATAGCATGCACAGCCTATCTATTGTGACGATTATTACGACCGACTCAGAATTGCGGTAGTAATTATAATAATTTTCCATCGTTGCTCGTTTGTGAACTTCGCCATCATAAAAATATTAACCTTGACTGACGGTTTGACGTTGACAGACCATGAGAAACGTTCAAGAGTGCGTTGGTATTAAAAGGCAAAATTGTCCCTATTGGAAAACCTGATTCATTAATAATTAAATAAAATTTCGAATGAATTTATAAGGTAACTATTCTGATAATACGATTTTATAAATAACGTATTATATATACATATATATATATATATATATATATATATATATATATGTTTATGTGTAAATATAATAATCTAATTGTTTGTTGTTGTTGTTGGATTACATGTATTGACATAATAGGCGATTATGTTAGAATATAAAATATTGTCCTCCACAAAAATTATTCCTGATTTAACTTCTACCAGGCTTCTGGTTCTACGCTCGTACAACTGATAACAAGTCATAATAATTAATGTCAAATATATTTAAATAGTCCATTAGATACATAAAAGATTTCATTATCGATTTTACAAATTATATCTGTAGCTATATTTAGTACTGCTCTTTTACGGTCACTAAAATCATAAAATTTTATGCTTATTAAGATCATCAATCAGCTAATCCGCAACGATCTTTTCAAATACTTTAAAGAGAATACTAATTAACCGCCAATTATAAATATTATAATGACTATTATGTTTTTGAAGGGTGATTGGATAATAGAACGCCTACGAGACGATGAAAATTTGTTTCATTTCTTTAATTTCGAAGTAGAATTAAAAACTTTGCACCTCTGAAAGTATAAATTTAGAAAAATCATTAAACTATATGATTTCGGCCAAGCCCGATACATAACATCGGCACTTAGAAGAAATTAAACAATTTAATGATTTTTCAAAATTTCTACTTTCAGACATGCAAAGTTTTTAATTCCTCATTCTTCTTACATATCAGGTCGGCTGAAAAGTCCCCGGTCTGACACATAGATGGCGTTACTGTTATTAAATCCATATGTTTTTTAGATAGTACTAACCTTCAAACGAAACGTGTCAAAATTTGACAGCAATCCGACCATTAGTTACTGAGATATTGCGTTAAGAGTGAAGCTACTTTTGTTATTTAAAAAAATGGAAAAAAAGAATTTCGTGTGCTGATAAAGTACTGCTTTTTGAAGGGAAAAAATACCATAAGTTTAAACGTGGTGAAATGAGCACCGAAGACGGCGAACGCAGTGAACGACCAAAAGAGGCTGTCACCGACGAAAACATGAAAAAAGTTTGCAAAATCATTTTAAATGACCGTAAAATAAAGTTGATCGAGATAGCTGACATCCTAAAGATATCAAAGGAACGTGTTGGACACATCGTGCATGAATATTTGGGCATGCGGAAGCTCTGTGCAAAATGGGTGCCGCACGAGCTCACATTCGATCAAAAACAACGAGTTGATGATTCTGAGCTGTGTTTGAAGCTGTTAAATCGTAATAAAACCGAGTTTTTGCGTCGATATGTGACAATGGATGAAACATGGATTCATCACTACACTCCAGAGTCCAATCGACAGTCAGCCGAGTGGACTGCACGCGATGAACCGGCTCCAAAGCGTGGAAAGACGCAACAGTCAGCTGGAAAAGTTATGGCGCCAGTTTTTTGGGATGCGCATGGAATAATTTTCATAGATTATCTTAAAAAGGGCCAGTCCATCAACAGCGACTATTATACAGCGTTATTGAACCGTTTGAAGAACGAAATCGCAAAAAAAACGGCCCCATAAGAAGAAGAAAGTTCTGTTTCACCAAGACAATGCACCATGTCACAAATCAATGAAAACAATGGCCAAATTAAGTGTGTTTCGAATTATTTCCCCATCCACCGTACTCTCCAGATGTGGCCCCCAGCGACTATTTCCTGTTTGCAGACCTCAAGAGAATGCTCGACGGGAAGAAATTTAGCAGGGATGAGGAGGTGATCCCCGAAACTGAGGCCTATTTCGAGGCTAAAGATAATTCGTACTACAAAAATGGTATCGAAAAGTTGGAAGAACGCTATAATCGGTGTATCGCCGTCGAAGGCAACTATGTTGAATAATAAAATCGAATTTTGCCAAAAAACTGTGTTTTACTATGGTAGACCGGTGACTTTTCAGTTCGACTGTTAAGTAACCTTTCATTAAACATAACGCATTTAACATGTGGAAATGTATGAATAAATTTTATTGCTTCGTTAATGAATATCTTAAATAACATTCCTTCAATATTGATGTATAGTTTACCATTAATGTTTAACGCCACCGTAACACGAATTTTAAAGTTTAAATTTTGTATTGCATTTTCTGATACATCAAATATTAACTAATAAGCTATAATAAAGCATTCAGTTCATGCATATGGATTCATTTAACTAGGTTTTAAACATCTATTTGCAGTGCACTGATCAAGTTTACCAAACATTTAGAGAATCTTACAACAAAAGATTACTTTAAGAACGAATACTGCTGAGCTAAATAGAAAAGTATTTTGAATAAACGACACTTTGTTAATCTGGTACGTACGGTTAAATGAATTTCTTACAATTCGTGAGGTACCCAAATATCAAGCTTCTTAACTAACCCAAAACATTTTAAATGTTTTTCAATTATTGTGTGCGATACATGTAGCCTCTCCGCAACCTCTCGAACAGTTATATGATAATCCTCTTCAATTATGACTTTGATTTGGTCATCATCATCTTCAGTAGGCCGACCAGAACGTTGCTCATCTTTGAGGGAAAAATCTCCAGAACGGAATTTTTTATAGCAATTCTGACACGTGCGCTCTGTTAAACAATTAGCACCATAAACTTCACATATCTTTTTGTGAGCCGCAGCAGCTTTCTTTCCTTTACGGAAATAAAATAGTAAAATATGTCGAAAATGTTCGTTTCTGCACTCCATTTAAAATTAACCCACAACTAATAGCTTTAATAAAAATCACGCACTACTTGCTTCTGAAGTTACGTCAATGTGACTAGTATCACGCGACAAACGGTAAAGTGCAGCACTAACATACGTTATTCAAAAAATAAAGCAACGCTTCTATCAGTAAAAACCGAAAGTATTTAGTTGCCAATCCAATATTTATGGTCGTTCTATATTCTATTTTGTTATTGTTGATTCAGTTTGAAAAGAATGTTTAATTTATATAGTCTTTTACTTTAAACAAATTATTTATATTTAGTTATTTTATATTTTAGTTATTGCGTGTATTATGAGTATTGCCTAAGTTTATTGTATGCATTTAGAAGTAATAATCCAGGTGAAGAGGATACTCCCTTTGCATTTAGAGTACGTCACAGAAATTGGTAATTATATAAATAGCTACCGAAGTTTGGTTTCAGAACTCACAAGAAAACTATGGCTTCAGAGCTCACAAAGGAAAATGTGGTTCCAGAGCTAACAAGAGAAAGTTGGGCCTAAGAGATCTAAGAAGATAATTGAGTTCAGGGCGGATAGAGAAAAGACTCCAGCAGGCAGATCTAGACCCATATAGTAGGTCCCTCTGCTGAGAGGGTGTGTGAATTACAAGATTCGAAGCGTGTCAGTTAATTATTTGGAAGACCACCCAATCGACTACTGTTTACTGTCGGGCTAATACGTATAGATCCAAGATTCATTACCTGTGATGACTTTATAAGTGTTCTTTGAAACACCGCCATTGTATTTTTGTGCATATCTTGACACGAACCGACGCGAGTCCTTTTTTGAGTGGTTGTCAAATTATGTGGTACCCAACATGAACATAGCTTCTTAACGTCTAAATGTTCATGCAGGATCTTATGCACGCTGGTGTTACTAATACCAAGAGATGCCTCGATCTCAAGGTATGTCACATGGCGGTCTTGCATTCTCAATTCAGACACTGCATTAATGTTTTTCGACAAAACAACATTTGTGGGACGACCTTCACGAAATTCATCGTCCAAAGAGCACCGTCCAAGTTTGAATTCACTGTACCAACGATATACTGTAGTTTTCGGTGGTGCTTCATCACCATATAAAGAATTCAGCTCATCGATACATTCTTGTTGAGATAGTCCACGCCGAAAGTTATGAAAAATAATTGCACCAAAATGTTCACGAGTTAATTCCATTTTTTCTCTGACATAAAATTTTCAAGTTACTATCAACAATGGAAATAGCGACCGGATAATAAAACTGTCAAGGTAAATATATTGTCAAAAATAACAAATTTCACTATGCAATCGTCAGATCAGAGGCAACACCAACAGTGTTG
This sequence comes from Dermolepida albohirtum, assembly GCA_031893035.1. Lineage (NCBI taxonomy): Eukaryota > Metazoa > Arthropoda > Insecta > Coleoptera > Scarabaeidae > Dermolepida > Dermolepida albohirtum. Next base: position 3,081 of record JAVIWB010000446.1, on the reverse strand, counting down.
CCAGTTCTCGAAATATAACGGCTATCCTCGTAGGAACATGCTCATTCAAAATCGTAGCCCTAAAACCCACCTAAAAATGTAATTTAAAGAAGCTTTAATTATGTATTCCATGATGTACCATTTTATTCAATAAGTTTTGTCGTTCAATTAGAGAAGGCGTTATTAAGTTCGCCGTTTATTGTTCTAAAAATTGTACTACTTCTTTATAAACACATGTAAAGTTCTCTCATTCTATATTTTCTCATTCGTATATTTACAAGTGTTCAAAGTTGACATGTCACAGTATTTTTTTACAATTGAAAATTTTTGAAAGATATAGATAGCACTAAAACAAATTCATGAACGGTTGTTAAAAGTGTATTAGGATCCTTGACCTTCATTCAGAGCAGTAGAAAAATGAGTCGCTGAATTTAAACACAGTCGTACAAGTTTTTAAGGACGTCCAAAACGTCCATCGACACAGAGATATTGTAGCAAAAATACAGGATATGGTTTTGCAAGCTCGTCGATTAGCCGAGAGAGATTTAGTAGAAGCCCTAGACATCTCATTAAGTAGTGTGAGCAATATTTTGGCTGAAGTTTTGGACTTCAGAAAGCTGTGTGCAAAACCGATGTCGCATTCGTTAACAATAGGAAAAAACACATCGAATGCGACTTTCTCAGCAACATTTCAAGCGTTTTAGAAAGAACAAAAACGACTTTTTGCATCGTTTCATCACTATGGATGAGATTTGGGTCTATCGCTATGATCTCCAATCAAAACAAGAGCCTAAGGAATGGTGTGACCCCAGTACTTCAGCTCCGAAGCGAGTTAGGGTCCAGAAATTCACCAAGAATGTGTTAGCATCAGTTTTTTGGAATGCAAAAGGAATTTTGTATGTGGATTACCTCCAAACTGGTAAAACAATAACCTCAGATTATTATTGCAACCTTTTGGATGTAAAAATGAGGGAAAAGACCTGATTTACAGAAGAAAAAGTAATTTTTCATCAAGACAACGCACACTCTCACAGCAGCTCAAGAAACCATTGCAAAAATCTGTGAACTAAAGTACGCATTCTCCAGATTTAGCTGCCTCTGACTTCTGACTGTTCTCATATCTCAAAAAAATTCATGTGCGGAAAATGATTTTCATCGAGCGAAGTATTTCGAGGGTCTTCTGGATTCTCACTACATGGATGGAGTCCATAAATTAGGAGATCATTGGAACAAATGTATTAAAGTTCAGAGAAGCTATATTGAATAATAAAATGTATTGCAAACCATAAAATCGTGTTTTTCTTATCAATCGGCAAAGCTTATTGAAAAATCTGGAATACTATTAAAAGTTGGGTACCAATCCATAAATCATTTTGTGTTAAAAGGCATTTGCATACATTTTTACATTAGTATCCTTATAGAATTATAATTATAGAATTATAATGTTTTTCAAATTTCTAATTTTTGTAAATACGTGAATTTAAATAAGAATTGATATTGAATTAATGAAGTAAATGGAAAAAAACATTTATTGATAGTTTTAGGGTTAGAAATTATCACCATGATACTCAGTTAAATCAAAAAGTTTGTTTGAATATTGACGAAGTTCACGGCATTGTTGTATATCGCGATATTTAGTCTTTTATAAGTTTGAAAGAAATACGATACCATAAATTTTATAATTAGTAAAAAAAAAGTTTTCTGACATTAATTTATTTAATATCTGCGAGAAAACTGAGACTACAAGGAAGTTTTAAGTTTTCCTCGCATCTTTTTTCTTCCTCCCTTAAATTCCGTGCATTTCCTGTAAAGTTCGCAGAGTATTAAAATTTCCGTATCCACCGCAGATAACAGGAAATTCAATCTAACTTCCGCGTCTCTGGCTTCTGACGGCGTGGTTTTATTTACACGTATTGATATTAGTCGTCAAAACGACGGCCCCGGATGACCCGTTTATGGGGCAGTTAACGTTGGATGACTGTTCTGAAAAGATGTACTTATACGGGCTACATCGCGATTTACCAGTTTTCTATTCAGATTTTTGCCCGATAAGCCGGTCCGTTACGAAAACGGTATAATCGGATCCACGGTACACTTGAGCCCCCGCCATATCTCCGCAGTCGTTAAATCAAAAGTGGCATAAAACTATCTGATTTTATGGGGAAATTAAAAAGTTTCATTTAAATACATTTGAAATATTTTACGGCGTTGATAGTAAAGAACGACCATAAAGTCCCGATCCGCATGCTAAGTGACTTGACACAGTTCGAACTTCAATCATCATAAAATGGCTAACACGCAGTCTCTTTGTTATAATAGCTTAATACATACATTGTGTCAGAAGAGATTCCATTTTAAACACTGCACATTTTATTACCAATACATTTACATCTTCAATTGCCCGGAACGTAAATATATATCTGCCAAAATGTTAATAAACACAAAGGAAGAGGCGAATGGTCGACATAAAACATTTTACTAATCAGCATGTAAAAAGTTATACATTTAAAACGAATGCATCAGAGTAAAAACGAACCTATTACTTGTGTATTTATGAGGTTTATAAACAATAAGAGCCAAAGTAATGCCACGGTTAAAAAGACTAAACTTCGTAGTTTTCACAAAAGCGCTATTGGCATTAACAAATCTTGAAATTCCGCTGGATTTCACGGCCATACGGTCGTAGACTGTAAACTCTTCACGATCTACTATCAAAGTTATTTCTCTTTGTCGTTTTCTTTGTATATATTGGAGCTTCATTGATGGATAACCTTCGGATTTCATGTTAAGGAAGAATTAAGGAAGAATAAAAATGAATGCAACAGCATTGAAAAGCGAGTTATAAAAAGCAGAATAAAGTCTACCATGAAACTACAATAAAAACAACTACCTAGAAATTCGTTCGTCTACTACAAGATAAACAGAAGGATAAACAAGTATCATAGTGTCACACGAAAGTTCGGGAATCATAGCTGTAGAATAGGGACGATAGTTTTCAAAAGAAATGAAATATTAGTTATTGGGAAGCATTATCAACAAGGAATTATTAGACAAGCCATCAAGATAAATAAACATCACATCTTTAAAGAATTTATTGCAAAA